>CM069897.1:2180908-2214680 GCA_036034705.1 Thielaviopsis punctulata
TTTTTTTTTTTCTCCCCTCAAGCACTGCTTTGTTGCTTGTTCATCACCGCATTAATCCTTTGTTATAGCATAGTACATTCGGCAGATACTTTGTCTTTAGTTCTATGTAATTGATTTGACTGACTGATTGATTGGCATTTTCGATCAGATTATTGATTCCTTTTTTATTTTTATGCACCCAAACTTTTGCGCTCTTCGCCGCACACAAAAAACAAAACAGAAAAATCCTAACCTTACAATATCCTAAATCCCTGCTGCTTTCTCACCTCGCCTGCATAGCAACAAGGCCGGGCCCTTTGATTACATTACATACCTCTTCACCTTTTCGGCCATTTTCATTTTCTTCCTTGTTACTTTGCTTTGCCGTGCTCCTTCTTTTCTTTTTTTTTTTCTTCTATACCTGGAACCTTATTATTTCTTAGTCTTCCTCTTCGCATTGTCCTTGTTTCTTCTTCTTCTTCTTTTTTCTTTTTTCTTTCTTTTTTTTCTTTTTTTTTTTTCTTCTTCTTTCCCTCCTGCGCCACTCACCGCCCATCGTCATGTCATCGTCCTCTACTGTCTCCGACGATACCGT
The DNA here is from genome assembly GCA_036034705.1 of Thielaviopsis punctulata. Lineage (NCBI taxonomy): Eukaryota > Fungi > Ascomycota > Sordariomycetes > Microascales > Ceratocystidaceae > Thielaviopsis > Thielaviopsis punctulata. The sequence continues at coordinate 2,181,483 of CM069897.1, forward strand.
GTCTTTTGCCCGGTCAGTTGCCAGTTACTTGCGGTTGCCGGCTTTGGCTTCCACGGTATGTTCGTGTGCTCTTTGAAGCCTCTTTCACTTTTCATTTCCTTGTTCTACCTTTGCCTTGCCTTGAAAACACTACACAAGACAAAAATTCAACTCTGCAAAAACACACTTCGCCATCGACACGACTATCTGAGAATATCCTTAACCTCGGCCGACGGACGACCTTAATCATAATACTATATTACACCTAATTCCAGCCGCGCCGTTTCCGTCTCTCGACTCGCCTTTTGCTTTTGTTCATCGTCTTCTATTCCGTTCTCTGTTTTTGCGGCCTTGTCTGCTATTCGCTCTCTACTATTTGCCTCTGCGTGCGCTCTCTTTCTCGACTTTTGCTTTGTGATCTTATTCTACTTCAATTCTGCTGTTCGATTCGTTTGCATCCAGCGTTGTCTATCCTTTATCTTATTTGTCGCTATTTCTTTTAATATCTATATTACCTAAAAATATCGTTGCTCCCGCTTCTTCTACTCGGCCCCGTCTGCAACTCCTCTTTACATATCCATTGTCCCACTGTGTCTGTTTGTCTAGACACAGCGGTGCGTCTTCCACATTCCTTATGTCGCCCTTTGTCCGCGACCCAAAAGCGCAGGCAACGAAGAGGTGTGCTCCCAGCCCAGTCGGAAGCGCAACCGACAACACAAGCGCTAGCGGTAGCAATACCAGCATTGCCACTCCCACAACATCTGGAACCTCAAATAGCTGCAGCTGCAGCACCAAGAGCAACCACAGCGCAAGGCCATATAGTCAGAGATTGTTTAGACGCATCAACAACTTGAAAAGAGCGTGCCGCAGCAGAGGCGGAATCGCTGACGACTGTCCCGACTTATCTTCCGATCCCGACTCGACAACAGCCTGGAAGGAGCGAGATTGTTCCCGCCGACCGCCGACTCGATCCGCCGAGTCGTGCGATCGTCCCTTCAGTCGAGCACCGATGCTTCCTAACAACAACAAAAGGGTATTGTTATAGAATCCAACTCTCGGCTTTTGAACCGACCGATAATCGCCCAGTCTGGAAGAGAGACGAGACGCTACTTGCTTGGTAGTCTTTGCCTACATGCTTTGGTGTATTTTGGGGGGTTTGCCGCTTTATGCCGCATTGGCGATGCGACGGGGGAAGGGGGGGGGGGGGGGGGAGGGGCTTACATATTTTGCTCATCCCGCACATGCATATGTCCATTGTTTTATGTTTGGTGTTTTGGAATACCATGGCCCTGTTTTGCTTTTTCGTAAGCAAACTGAGACATGTATTTTAAGCTCTCAACATTTGCATGGCTTAGCGCATTCCTGATGTCCTTAATGGACAGCGGCTATTTGCTTGTAAGCAAAGAGAAGAGCGACAGCCCCGGTGGACCAATCATGTAGTGCACTTCCGCGCTCTCTTCTAGACATTGCGATACTTGTCGTTCTTTGGTCTCGTGTCTTGTGTTTGCTCCGTTTTCTAATCATTCTCTTTTCTTACCTTTTTACAGTCGCTGATTTTCACGTCTTATTTTCAGGGCCTCGCCGCTGTCTTCACCGGCCTGCTCTACTTTAAGCAAAAGGCCTTTATTTACCCCTCGCATTTGCCTCAAAATGCTCGTACCGAAGTCCCGCGTCCTAGCCAGTTTGGCATCAAGGACTTTGAGGAGCTCATGATCCCCACCAATGACGGCGAGAAACTTTCGGCCTTTTATATTCGTGCTCCCAAGAATGCCCGTAACTCGGGATACACGGTCATCATGTTCCATGGCAACGCCGGCAACATTGGCCACCGCCTGCCCATTGCACGCATGCTCATCAACTATGTTGGCTGCAACGTCTTTATGCTCGAGTACCGTGGCTATGGCCTGTCGACGGGCGAGCCTGACGAGGCCGGCTTGAATGTCGATGCCCAGACTGCGCTGGACTACCTGCGCGACCGTCACGAGACGAGTACACACCGCTATCTGATTTACGGTCAGAGCCTGGGCGGTGCTGTGAGCGTAAAGCTTGTGGCGCAGAATCAGGGCGTTGGAGATATTGCCGGACTGATTCTGGAGAATACCTTTTTGTCTATGCGCAAGCTGATACCGTCGGTGATTCCCATGGCTAAGTATATCAGTATTTTGTGCCACCAGGTTTGGCCAAGCGACACGCTGATTTCAACGATTAGCATTCCCATTCTTTTCCTGAGTGGCGAGCAGGACGAGATAGTCCCGTAAGTTCTTTTTTTTATTCTTGTCATTTTTATTCTTGCCACATTCATATCGTGGCGCACCTCTAGGGCTACACAACCCCTCGGACCCCATCCACGTACTTTTGCATGATCTGAAACATTTGCCAAATCCCCCCTCCTCCGACAACTCTTTCACTCAGAAACTAACAACTCCAATTAGACCTGCGCACATGCGCAAGCTCCACGAGCTCGCCAAGTCTCCCAAGCGCGTGTGGAAGTCGTTCCCTGGCGGCGACCATAACTCAAGCGTGTTGGAAGAAGGATACTTTGAAACAATTACCGACTTTGTCAATGACATTTCCGACAACCTCCCAATCCAGGGCGTGGAAGAGGAGGAGGAGAAGAAGAAGAGGGATAACGAGTAGAGAGAAAGAGCATGGTTACATCTAGTTTCTCTCTTTCCCCGACACATACATACTTTGCATGGAGGGGGAGTGAGAGTCCGCGGGGTGGGTTATTACCTTGGTGCGTATGTAATGCACGCGGCGGACATGGTAGGAAATACTTATTTTTGTGTCATGGTAAGAATATAAAAAAAAAAAGGAACAGAAGAAGAAAAAAAAGAAGGAAAATTATACCATGTTTTTATTTTCTCCATACACACAACAATACCAACGACAACAAGGGTCTTTTTCTTTTTTTAAAAGAGGGGGGGATCTCGGGAGACACAAACTACTACTAGAAGCTATAAAGCCGTCATTGGGATGTTTTTTTTTTTTTTTTTTCCTAATTTCTTGCATTATCATTTTGGTTTCCAAAGATACATTTTTTCTTTTGTTTTGGTCTTATGTATACTACTTACTACTATGTATGTATGTACTACTACGGGCACGGGCGCGTCATATACTACACTCACCATATTTTACTGTTTCTTTGTCATATTCATTCATCATTAAAGTATTTCATTTATTCATTTACTTTTTCGGTGTTTTTCTTGACCTACTTGCATAGTTATATTTTTATTTTTATTTTATAGAGTTGAACAACTTAATTTTCCCCAAATATAGTAATACAGGTAAATCCCAAATTGCATCGCAAAATATCACTCGTTACACAAAGCCTCCTCTCTTTGCATCCATCTCATCAGTCTCAGGCGTCGCAATACCCTCTCCGTCCCCAGAGTCAGTCTCTTCGCTTTCTTCCTTGCCACCAGCTGTAGACTCAACAGGCGGCAATTCTTCAGTTGGCTTGCCCTCGTCCACTGAGAATGCAACCGGCACCGGCTCGTTTTCACTAGACGATTGACCTCCCAATTGCCTTGAAGGTCCCTCTCCATTGTCATCCATGTTTAGACTCGCAAATCCCATGAATCCTTTACTCTTGACTGGCTTCTTGCGGAACACCAGCGTTTTGGTCGACACCGGCTTTGGAGTGCTCCATTGACTCTCCGACGACGACGCAGCAGATGCCACAGCTGCCATACTCCCATTTTGCGAGGGACCCGCGTTTGAAAAGCCCCAAGCACCAGCCCGAGTCTTTTGCTTGGCCACAACCATACCCCAGCCATCGGCTGTCACTTGCTTTTCCCACGACGTGACATTAAACTCTTCATCAGCAGAGCATAGGAGAACAATCACGCCAAACGGCCGCATGACGCCTTCAATGTCGCTCTTGATGCGACGCATGAGATGCTCAAAAGCACGGGGTTCCATACCAGTCGCATGGGTGCCACGGAAATAGGCTGTTTGTTTGTCATCAAAGTGAGAGACAAACATGACAGAACTGTGCGTCTCAAATGTGGGCTCCAATAGCACTTCAAGCTCAACCAGCGTCATGTCAAATGGCACGCTGCGTAAAGCAATTGTGTTCTTAAAGGTAGAAGCCGACAGTGCGACTAAGCTCGCAGCCTCAGCTTCTTGCGTTTTGGCAGCCAGGGTTTTGTTGGCCTTGCGCGTACGCGAAGCCTCCAGTAGAGTTTTCGCTGGCAGAGTCGCTGTGTAGCCACTGCGCTTGAAGAGAACAACAGCCCTGTTGGGTTCCGGGTCCTGACTCTGGCTCTCGAGTCCATAGTCCCGCGCAAGGTAGTGAATGAACGTACGGTTAGGGGCGTTCATGGGCCGGAAGCGAAGTCTTTCTTCGCGAGACAAGATGAACTTGCGGATATCTTCTTCCTGCGTGGTACACCACGCACTGCGCTTGTCAAAAATATCCAGTGTATCATCTCCGTATGGAACGCTGCTGTCAGTTCGTTTTTCGCTAACTTTCAAAGCTTCAGCAAGAACCTTATTGCGAGCTAGACGCAGACATTCATCGTCACAGGCCAAGGGTTCACGGTGTGGATTCGGGTTTTCCGAGGATGCGTAGCACTTGACGCTTTTGGTAAGGCGGCCGCAAGGGCACTCGAGTGTCAACCTGTCTTCGCAAGCCGTAGTTTCAGGGCAGACTATATAAATAACGTTAGAATATTGCCAGGAGAAAACAAGATAATCACGCTCACTCACCGTCCGGCGCATGACAATAAAGAGTGCAGGGGTGTCCGCATGAACGCGACAAGCCACAGGTCTGGTCACAATGGACTTCAGAAGATTCGCAGTCTTCACAATCACCCTCCTTGTGACAGGGCCGGCGACAAAAGTGAACACTAAACAAAGTTAGCACAAAGCATATAAAAACGAGGAATAGATTAAAACATACCCACAACGAAGAGCCTTTCCACATGTCAATCCACATGAGACATCGGTTTGGCCACACGGAATGTTTCTCATAATTGACTTGCCGCACATACATGGCTTCTCAATAAGAGCAGGACATCTTGGGCAAGCCACATCATCGCCATGGCAAGGATGCGGTACGTAGCTATGGCCACATGGAGGATTGCGTCGGTGACAAGTACGCTCACACTGGATCCTGAAACCGCACGGGATGGGCGCCAGCCGTACAGTGATTCCACAGGGGCAAGTAATGTCCTCGCTTGTAGACTCAGGACACATTGGACACGGCCCTGAATGGCACACACTACTGCATTCATGCAGCCCACAGCCCAAACGTTTGCCACAAACCCTTTTGCACATATGGGCGGGATCTAAAACAGTCCGCACACGACGGTTGCCACTCCGCTGTTCCACAGCTTTGGCAGCAGTGCAGCACTGAAGCTGGCAATGGTGGCGACCACAATGCAGACGCGCTTTACAAACGCGTTCGCAGGAAATAGGGCCAATAGCTTCAGCGCACGGCAAAAGGAACTCATTTCGTCCACATGAACAGTTGCGAGTGATTGTCAAGTCACAATTGGAGCAAGGTCCCGAGTGACATACCAAAGTGCAACGGTGCCCACAGAGAAGCTCTTTGTTGCAAATGTTTCCGCAAGAAGGAATTTCATCCGTGCAAAGCTGACGTGGAGGAATGGGAAGATCTTTCAACTTGGCTTTTCCACAAGGGCAAAATTGAACAACATCTGCGGACAACGGACAGTGACGATTAGCACATTCGCCAGCATGGCAGGTATCTTGGCAAGTATGAACACCGCAATCAAGTTTCAGACCGCAAACTTGGCCGCAATTAAACGTTCCGTGAAACTCACTGCCAAGTGGCACCAGAAGTTCGCCAGAGCCCACCTGGCCATGGTTGACATTGATCCGGACTTCGCCAACTTCATTGCAAGGGATCTCCTTTTGCTCTTTACCGCAATAGCAAATAGTTGGGACAATGTCACGGCATACTTCGCAGTCGCCATCTTCGTGACATCCACGCTTGCACTTGTGGAGACCACAGAGACGCAGCTTGTCGCATTCATTATCACAACGAATATCGGTAGGAAGATTTGAGCCGCAGCGGAACATGGTTTGCTCCTTTTTACAGGCACAAGAAATCATGTAGCCTGTGTTTGGGCAGGGAGAGCAATGCGCGGCATGGCAAACTTCGGTGCAGATATGTCCACAGGAACGTTGTCGTTGACACTGGTTACCGCACGAGTGCGGCGGGGCTCCTGGAATAGGTAAAGACGGAGAGCCTGCTTCTTTTCCACACCAACAAGACGGAGCGCGAACAAGAGTCGATAGCATGGTGCTGCAAGAAGGACATTTCCACAGCTCTTCTCCGCTATCGGCAACGTGTAAAGACGCCTGCTGCCACTCCTGGACACAGGAAAAGTGGAACGCAGTGCGACAGGTGGCGCACTGAGACCAGATGGGGGTTTTTGCTGATATAGAGTCGAGGCAAATAACGCATTGATATGTGCCTTTAAGGATGTCAACGTGCATTTGGTGGGCTCTTTCAGCGGCCGACATAGAAACAACGTCGCTACGAAGTAGTTAGAGAATTGAACAAAGCAGCCACTAAAGAAAACTTACTAGGATTCATCGCCTCCGGCCGCCACCAGTGTCCGGTGGGAGGCAATACGAGCTGCTTCTTGTGCTTCCAAAATTCTCAAAAGCTCTTCCTGCAGCCTGGCAGCCTGTTCAGCCTGATGAAGTCGATCATTGGGATCGATGATAGGTGGGTTATACCAAGATTGTTCTTGGTGCAAACGATGATTCAACGGCTCTTCATCGTTGCGATTCCTCCTGCTACCGCGTGCAGCAGGTCCTCTTCCTCGCCGAGAGCGTGAGCCGGTATTCCGAGGACCGGGCTGTTCTTCATTGTGTGGAGGGACATCTGGGTGGTGCATGCCTCCACGGCCGTGCCCGCGGCCACGGCCATGACCATGCCCGCGGTTTCCGCGTCCCCGACCACGTCCCCGGCCACTCCGACCCCGGCTGTGATCTGACGTCTGTGTGCTAGGAGGAGCGGGGGGCAGAGGCTCGCTTATGTCCGGGGCGGGGCCGCTAGCTGCCGATGAATTTGCAGCACCGCCACGGTTTCCACGATTGCGACGTCTTCTGCGTCCACCATGCGCCGAGCCTCGGTGGTTTTGAGGGGCAGATTCTGGGATATCAGCCATGGCGTTGTGGTTATGGTGATGGAAGGAGACAAAAGAAGTGGGGACCGCAAAGAATTCAAGTGACAGGCCGATTGGTCGCACAAAAGGCGACGGACGACAAGGATGTAAAGATTTTCTTTTTGGGCTGATTAGGACGATCCAAAGAAATAGAATGTTGAAGAGAGGCAAATTGAAGGCGGATTTGCAGAGGAACTCATTGCTTGCTAGCAAACATTAGACACGATGGACAACAAAAGAAAGAGGCGTTTGGTTTGTACTTGTGCATGCAAAAAAGAAAAACACAGATGAAAGGAAGAAGCGATGCAGTCACGCAGATGAGAGAGACCCCAGAGTATGATGGGGTTTTGTTGATGGGTTGGAGGATAAAGTAAGTTCGTTTGTCAAGGAGAGAGAAGCAAAAGGTAAAATTTTTGCAATCCTCTTGTCCTTGTTTTGGCTTATCAAAAGCCATGATTCATAATGGGTTTCGCGATAAAAAAGGAAATCGCCGAGTTGAATAAGGCAAGTCCCCACAAAAGTTTTAGGCGGGTTGAGAGGTAAATGCCGACGCGCTAATGGGCGTGTTGATTTATCATTCTACAAAGAAACGGCAACAACGACCAAGATAAGCCACAAGAGCTGTTGATGTCGTGGAAGTTGAAGTAATTGTTCATGATAGTCGCAGATAGAAAACGTAAGTTCGTAGCAGTTGCCCATTGGGATTGCGCAAAAGTCATGTGACTGAAAGCCCTAAAATGCATATTGTACAAAGTACTGGTAAGTACCTGCCCTGCATTTACTGAATTAAGTATCTAAAAGCCAAAAGGTGCGCTCACATGATAAAGACAGATATGAGTGGTTAGGGTTACGGGCTAGGAATCGGCTGGCCGTGTTACACACGGGTATGACGTTCCTAATACGACCGCCCAAATGCAGGAAACGGATTTTGTGCATGCAGATAAAGACGTGCTTAATATGATGAGGCTGTGCTTAATCAGGTACGAACTTGAGATTGATGATGTGTACTGAATGTCTCTAAAGCATTGTCTTTGGCCAGGTTTATAGTCACCATGTGGTGTTGGCATATATGAGATACATAGTTTCACATCACGTCGGGATGAAATAGGGAGTGACAGGACCATTGTTTCATGTGCTACTGGAAGCCTTAGTACTATTACCTGTTGATTGCTGCTTGATATTCCCTAATTCTACCACGGTGCCAACCACGAGGCTGCTTCCACATCTGCCGACGAGATCATGAATTCAAGCCATTTCCGATAGACGACAAAAAGGAAAACTCACGGGAATGACAACTGCCAACTTTTTCCTGTCACTTTTGACTTGAGAAACCGCTCTCGCGGTATTAAGGAGGAGAAAACGTCGAGCATGCATAGATGCCCAAAAGCCACGCGATGTGGTGCCAAGAAGTTTACGTACATACTTCATGAGCTAGAAACGCCTGGTGTGCTGTAGGAGTTAGGAATGAAGCTGGCCCAAGATACACGGCTAAGAGGGAAGAGCATGCAGGGAAAAGATGCCAAGATAAGAAAAACGAAGAATTAAGATAAGCTCGCACTGAACAATAGACCAAGGAAAACAATGGGGTGAACAGTATTGAATGCAAAGGTTGGAGAGGGAAAAATACAATGAGGCGTTGGAAAGTGTCATCGTAATGGCTTGATACTGGCGAACCTCATGAGGATATCTTTGACACATGACATGGATATGCATAACTGAAATTTCATGGGCACATTTGATTATGTGAGCAGGCCGTACGGACTGATAGACAAAGTGATTTTGTAGTGTAACTGTGGCACACAGCCCATGGGATGGTTCTACGGCGTGTGAACTATAACAACCTGATTAGAAACTCATATAGCTACTGAACACGCCCCAAGAAAATGTGATTGAGGAACTGCCAATGGAAGAAAAGTAGTTTTTCTCATGGCTTGGGCTTCTACACTAGACACACGCCTCAACTGCAGCATCGCCCATATGCCCTTGGAGGCGTCATCAGAAGCAATCGAATGTATATTTCGCTAAACGGAGTACAACTTGCATTTTCGTTTCTGACGAGCAGTCGGAATGAATATGGTAAGCCAATATATTTACGAAAAGTACATATGTAGTCTTGGGCATTGTGGTGTATCATGTCGTCTGTGTTTTGTGTAGTGGCAGGATTCACGAGAATAGCCCTCCGACAATGGTTGGATTCCGATGCTTTGTTGAATTTAATAATAAGCTAAAATCCATTTCCCGTCCCTCCATCTTCAAGATAACCAATATAATGCAAGCCCAAATCCCAATGCAACTCTGCTCCAAGGATGCAGTCGGCTGTTGCTTCTCTATTGGTGGCCGCTGATAGAGAAGGTGTACTGTAATGTAATCACTGGATGAGGTCCATTCATATTTGGCTTTGTGATGGCTGAAAAGTTTTCTCGGAGGAAACGAATGATCTAAGCTCTACTGATGCCGGGCAACTGTATTCAAGGGATAATACGAGTGGTCTTGGTGTGCTTGGGTACAACAACAGACATCAAGAAGGAGAGAATATTGAACAACGGAAGTCGTAGTTCAGTGTGATAACAGGGTTAAGCCGCTAGCACGGCCTCGACATACAGGCTCACGTGGGATGAGGGGGTGGGGTGGGGTGGACTCTTTGTCCAGGACTTTAGGTTGCTTCACCTGAACAAAAGCAATTTCTTGGTTTTTCTTTTCCTCGTTTCTGTGTCATTTAGAACCATCACACTTGCGATTGTTTGCCCATCTAATGTGCTCTATTGTATGTAGAGGTCAAGCGGCGGTTAGCACGAGAAGAGAGAGAGAAAATCATTTAAGCTTACCAAATCATTACCAGTGGTGCAATAGTAGCAGACATAATCATCCGACAAACGCAAGCAATGGCGTATCTAGCACAGAAGCAAAGAATTAGAAGACGCATAACTGCTTACATAAAATGTGTTGTTGCATTGCAGACAGACTATTGCAGCGGGCGCTTAACCAACAAGCTGTTGATAGAAGAATAATGCAGCCTGTTCGGGTGCGGCCAAGAACCGGCGGGGATGGAGAATAAGACGAAACGGAATAGAGAAGGTGATCCAGGCGATTAAACATACGAGCTCTTTGTTTTTCTCGAATACTTCATAGTATGTACCAAACTTTAGAATCCAGAAAAAGAAGCGAATTCACATCCGCCCGGCAGCTGAAACTATACCCAAAGAGGAAGACATGCATATACACCTGAACTTATATGCATGTATATACAAGAAGAAAATACTAAGGGAGACTCTTGGACTAGTCAAAAGAACAGCTGAATGTCGTTTATGTGATGATGGTTGCATGCATGTTGCATGTAGAAGAAAGGTTGACAGCTCCAAAAGTTAGTCTGGCCGAAGATAAGGGAGTTTTGATCCATATCTCTTCGTTTCTCAAGACCATTAAGATAAGTCAGCAGATACAGACTATACTTGTATACTTCTTCTCTTTTTTTTCCCCTCAGAAAACTTTGTTTCTCCTTAGATGCCCAACTTGAACGGGAGACTCTTCTTCCAACCTCCATCTTCACCAGCTAAGAGGGAAGAAAACAAGGGGATCCCCGTCACCTCTCTCCAGTGGCACATCCAGCTGAAAAAGAAAAATACGTGATATTTATGGTATGTTTGCTATGAGCGGCTGACGGAGATTTTATCAGGCAGAAAGAAATGCAAAATACAAGCTTAAAAAAGCGCCGCGTTCAACGCTTTGTTGTTCACCGGGGGGGTTGTTGATTTTTTTTAGTCGTTACTCTTATGATTGTTGAGTTGAGGTTTTGAGTTATGGAGGGACAATATGCATGGAAAACTATGTAATGTAATCTCCACACAAAGCTCGAGATACATAAACGAACGGGCTCTGTTCGGTGTTTGTCGAACGCTTGGTCATGGCTGAATTGGGGTGATCTGCATGTGCAACCTACTGTAATCCTACAGCACAAGTACATATACAAGGGAGTGTTTTTGGAAAGGGAGTGTAAGCTATGCGTGTCTCAGTTTACTTTATTTTTTGACTTCCATGGCAGAACCTTTTTTTTTCATGTAAATTGTTCCGAAGAACTTTGTTCTGTTTGGTGGCGTTTATATCCTTGAGCGCTTTTCCAAGAAGCCCTTCATGATGCTATAGAAATACGAAGTGGTTTCACAGACGGTGAGCCACGGGATAAGGTAGAAGGCAAAGTCTAAAAATGGGTGCGGAGAGCACCATGTACTATGTACATACATGTATATCTTAACGAGGTCTTCCTCTATCTATTTCTCTCTCTTTGTACATATGTTTTTACCAGGAAAATGAAAAGAAAAGAAAAAAAAAAAAAAGAACGCCCTGGCTTGACTTTCGAGATATCTGTGACGAGCCATCTATACTCCTTCAACCTAGGTTTCCTTTTCAGGGAGGGTGTCCCTTTATTAAAACAAGCAAGAAAACTCTTTTCTCTGCGCGCCTGACAAGTGACTCCATCCCAACAGAGGCCTTCGTGCTTCCTATTCTGTGATGAAAGAAACCCTCGTACCCATACCATTACATACATACATAGTAGACATGCAGCTAAATGTGAATGTGGATATTCTTGAATGTCAGAATCACTCATTATATCATTCAAAATTAGCCGTCGTGATTTCTGTAGGATAGAAAAACCCCCACGATCCCCATCCGGATTTTGCTTTAGGAGTTTTGAGTTTCTTCCTTTACTTCTTCTTCTTCTCTTGTCCTTTTCTTTCAGATCATCATCACATCGCTTTTGTTAGCCACCCCAAAACCTGGGCTGAAGTTTTGGTGTTGTGATCTTCTCAAAACGCCCTGCATTCGTTGATCTGCAGTCAGACGGCGGCTTCTTATATTTACTTCCATTTACCTCGATATCCTTTTCTGGGAAAGACAAAAAACACAACAATGAAAGCATTAACAGTAGCAGCAGCAGCAGCTTCAGCTTCAGCCGCTGCCGTCATAAGTCAGCGGGACTTGGGAGTTGGACAGTCGATCAGTGGAGGATGGGAGCTAGTTGGATGCTATACGTGAGTTGTTTTTCTTTTTGTTTATTTTTTTTTCACTGTAATTCCAACTAACAGAAACAGTGACGTAGGTCGGACCATCTCGGCTGCCTCCTACACAAACTCATCCATGACAAATGAGCAGTGTACGACATATTGCCAGGACCTTGATATGCCGTATGCCGGAACCGAGTACTATACCGAATGCTGTAAGACTTTCCCTCTCTTTTGCAACCCAAAGTTCTCTGCCTCGCTCCCATGATTCTTCATCTCTCTGTCTTTAGGGGGGGGGGAGGGCTTTTATCCCCGATATTTCCCTGGGTTAGTATGTATCCACTTCCGGGAGACTTGCCGGCCGAAAAGTGGGGCTGAACCGGCTTAGACTGTGTTAGTTCTCTTAACGCCAACAAGTAGCTTTGGAATCTATGCCCAAAAGGGTAATTGCAATTGGCAAGTACCGTTTGTGGTCAGACAACGGGACGCTTTTGGAACTTAGCACCACGGAGGAAAAGGACAGGACTAAGAGTATATAAGGACAGCAAATCTTCCCTAGTCTGGACCGGAATTTCCTCTTCTTTCTCTCCTTCTCTTTACACTGCAGCTTGCGTTTGCTTTGCGTTATGAACTCCTGCTCCTTTCTCAAAGCAACCTCACTCTCTGCAGTGTTGCTACATACATCCCGTGACCAAATATCTAACGCCTCTCAGACTGCGGCTCTCGTCTAGCCACCGGCTCAGAACTCGCCGCTGACTCTTCTTGCTCTACTCCGTGCAGTGGCAACTCTACTCAGGCCTGCGGCGGCCCCAACCGACTCACCATGTGGAACAACCCAACCATGTCCACCCCGCAGCAGCCCCTCAACGTCACCGTCGCCGCCTCTGGCATCACGTGGTACTCGCTCGGCTGCAAGACCGAGGCCACTGGCATGCGTGCCCTGAGCGCCGCTGCCTTTTCCACCACCACATCCATGACGCTTGAGGCCTGTGCTGCGTATTGCGCCAACTACAAGTTATTTGGCACCGAGTATGGTGCCGAGTGCTACTGCGGAAACGCGCTTAACCCGGGCTCCGTCGATGCGAATGCTGATGACTGCAGCATGCAGTGCTCTGGCAACAAGCTCGAGTACTGCGGCGCCGGCGACAGACTATCGGTGTACTCGGTGGACAAGCCTGTTGAGTCATCGTCGTCTCTGGGACCTACCCCTGCTACCTCGTTGTCGTCGGAGCTTTCTACCATCATCACCAGCATCGTGACCGGTGTCTCCAGCTCGCCGACTTTCATCACTGTCACCACGACTCCGTCCGGTACCACATCTGTCTCTGCTTCCACTGCTTCGCCCACTGCCGATGGCCTGCCCTCTGGCTGGGAATCCTACGGCTGCTTTGTCGATGGCGCCCAGGGCCGCATCTTGTCCTACCAGGCCCCCGACAATGACTCACTGACCCTTGCCCTGTGCGCCACCATCTGCGAGGACGCCGGCTACACCGTTGCTGGCGCCGAATACTCGTACCAGTGCTTCTGCGGCAACGCCATCCTCAACAACGCGTCGCGCGCCGATGCCACCGATTGCAACGCGGCGTGCCGCGGCAACCCCGACGAAATGTGCGGCGGCCCGGACCGCATGACCATTCTGTCGGCCGGTGGCCCGCCCACCATTGAAGCTGTGCCTGTGCCGCAGACGGCCGGGCTCGGAGGCAGTTGGAGCTACGTCGGCTGCGTCGAGGACGGTGTTAACGGCCAGCGCACCTTTCCCTGGCAAATCATCATGCCCAGCATGACGGCCGACGAGTGCACCAGCAAGTGCTCCGCTTTTGGCTTCATGGCGGCCGGCATGGAGTATGGCCGCGAATGCTACTGCGGCGACCCGGCCGATGTAACTACGGCGAATGCTACTTTACGCCCCGACTCCGAGTGCTCCATGCCGTGTGCAGGCAATGCTACTGGCATCTGCGGCGCCGGGTCGCGCATGACCACGTACTTTTGGAACACCACGGCTGCTGGTGGCGATCCGCTGTACGCGTTTGACTACCCCGAGGCCGATGACCCGGCAGCCGGTGCGTACGAGTTTCTGATTGGCGGCGTGTGCATCCCGCTCATCACGTCGCAGGCCATCACGGGCAAGGTGACGTTTCTGGAAAAGAGCGGCACGGGCCCGCCCAACTCGACGGGCGCGTATGAACTCGACCTCTCGGAAATCGACAACTTTCAGGCCGCTTGGCGCACCATGCACGTCAAGACGGACGTCTTCTGCGCCGCCACCGTCACGCTGCCCGACAAGGCTGGCCGCCAGCTCAACATTGGCGGGTGGTCGGGCACGTCGACGTACGGCGTGCGGCTGTACACACCCGACGGCTCGCCGGGCGTCATGGGTACCAACGACTGGGAGGAGAACGTTAACGAGCTGTCCCTTCAGAAGGGCCGCTGGTACCCGTCAGCTATGGTCATGACCAACGGCTCAGTGCTTGTGGTTGGTGGCGAAGACGGGTCCAACGGCGCACCCGTGCCGTCCATCGAGATCCTGCCGAACCCGCACAACTGGGCACCCATTGAAAAGGAGTGGTTGCGCGATACTGACCCCAACAACCTGTACCCCTTCTTGTTTGTCCTGCCGTCTGGAAACATTTTTGTCGGCTACTGGAACCGTGCGCGCCTGCTGGACCCCGTGACGCTCAACACCACGCGCGTGCTGCCCAACATGCCAGGCTCCGTGGCCGACTCCACCGGCGGCCGCACGTACCCGCTCGAAGGCACCGCCGTGCTCCTCCCACAGCATGCCCCGTACACGGACCCAGTGACTGTTCTCATCTGCGGCGGCAGCACCATGGGTGCCGGCTACGCCATTGACAACTGCGTGTCGACGCAGCCCGACGTCGAGGGTGCCGAGTGGGTGCTTGAGCGCATGCCGTCACGGCGCGTCATGTCGTGCATGGCGCCACTGCCGGACGGCACGTACCTGATTAACAACGGCGCACACCAGGGCGTGGCTGGCTTCGGCCTGGCTACCGATCCGAACCTGAACGCGCTGCTGTACGACCCCCGCAAGCCTGTGCACCAGCGCATCACCGTGGCCGCCAACACCACTGTGGCCCGCCTGTACCACTCCGAGTCCATCACCCTGCTGGACGGCCGCGTACTCGTATCCGGCTCAGACCCCGAGGACGGCGTGCACCCGCAAGAGTACCGTGTCGAAGTGTTTATCCCGCCGTACCTGCGCAGCGGCAAGCCGCGCCCGACTTTTACGCTCGAGGAGAGCCAGCGTGACTGGGCCTATGGCAGCTCGTACTCCTTCACTCTCGGAAGCGCCCCCCAGAACGGCGACATCGAGGTCTCGCTTCTTGGCAGCGTCGGCTCTACCCACGGAAACTCTATGGGCGCCCGCACTTTGTTCCCTGCTGTTTCATGCTCCGGAACCACTTGCTCTGTCACTGCTCCGCCCCGTGTCGAGATTTGCCCGCCTGGCTGGTACCAGTTCTTTGTGCTGGACGGCGGCATTCCGGCTATCGGTGTCTATGTCCGCATTGGTGGTGATCCGGCAGGTCTGGGCAACTGGCCCAACTACACAGACTTTACCACTCCCGGTGTTTGATTCAGTGGATGTGTATCTGGAACTCGAATCTAAGAAAAAAAGATATGTCATGGAATGTCTATGAAGGGATGTTCCCTTTTGCTTGTTAGTTTGTTTGGTCATGCAGTACCTCGTGTTTTACTTTACCTCGTCTTGCTTTAACCAGTACTACTAGTAGTGGTAGTAGTAGTAGTGATTGTTGTTGTCTAGCTGGACTCCCTCTCAATAATAATGTTTCCAAAAACGCCTGCATCAAAATAATGTATATTTCTGCTCAGTGGTAAAAGAGAAAGATCTACAACAGGATAAGCGGTTTCAAGAGTCTCAGGTCCCGTGCCTCCATCTTATCACGATGCCACACTCGCTCCGCTCATCATACTCGACCCGCGCTTTCTTCCCCGTAACTTGTTCGTTACCCGCAACCAAAACCCCGGCTTCGTCTCATCGTAAATCACCGCTTTATGAGCCTTGTTTTCCTCCGTCTTGCCCTCGGGATTGCCAAGTCCCCGCGTCTCAGTTCGCGCAAGCTTCAGCGCACTCGCCACCCGTTCCACTCGCGTTGGTGGTCTGGATGTAAGCACATCCTGTTCTCGCACTGTCATCGATGACGCACAAGCCCGTGACGGTGCCCGCGATCCAGAGCTAACAACTCCATTGAACAGCTCTTCAGAGGCACCAATCGTTGATGACGGCGACACGCTGTTTGAATTTCCAACCGAAAATGTGCTGTTATCACTGTTGCTGCGCGAGTCCGAGTCTTCATTGCTTGCGGCAGACCCTGATGATAAACTCTGCTTACCATACGACTCATTCACTGATTGTGGCTCCATCCCGAGGTATCCCACGCCAGTTTCACACCGACCTTTACTCGGGTAGCCGTATCTATTTGCATTCTGGGTGCCGTGGCCATGATAGCTGACGTGGAGGTGTGATTCTGACTCATCCATGGGATACCCATATGTAGGATGGTAAGCAGCTTCGGGGTCATGGCGATAGTTCGGCCCATTTCGAGGTCCAAATTTGTAGTCTCGACGCTGCACCTTGTCTCTGCTCTCGGCAATCTCCGTGACGTTCTCGGGTACCATATCATTGTACATTAGAGCTGGCTCTTGCGCGACATGAGGTGGTAGGTTCGAAGACATTGAGCCACTCCGCGGGCTTCCAAGTGGTGTAGGGCCACGCGACGCCACAGAAACATGCACCATTGAATTGTACAGGTACGGAGGGGGCATGCCAGAGTAAGTATTATGCATCATTGGTGAAGGCCCATACCACGATCCAGTACTTACTACACGTCGGCCATACCGGTCAAATGCTTTCATATGGGCGTTAGTTCCATAGCTCGGGGGATACTGATGTGACTTGTATGGGTATTGAGCCGACATGTGGCGTCGATTAGACATGTGGTACATTTGTTGGGGGCGAGGAGCGGCAGATGAATGCCGGGGTTGGTCTTTTCTATACATCTCGTGGCTCCTAGGTGGCTGCCACTCTGCTACATTCTGCAACAAGTTAGCATACATTAAAATATAACAAGATTTAATAACACTAACCTGGCCACGCATGCCGGGGTTGGAGTGAGAAGATAGACCCTTATTAGGTGACATGGGTCTATTACTAGGCCGGGTTCGAGGACGCCTGGGCATCCTATAACCCGGAGTTTGTGGCGTCGTCATTCCCGGAATTCGTGGAGTCATAGTCCCAGAAGTGTTGAACTGGCTTGGGGCAGGCGAGTATATGCGGTGGTAGCTCATGGTTGTGCTTGTTCTTCGAGAGGCATACGATGCATGACTTGAAGCCCGACTGTACGGCCGGAAAGACTCGGGGGCAATCGAGTATGGGCGAAGAGGTTCATCGCAAGCGCCATCAGTCGAAACCAACGGGTGATTCGAGTCGCCTATTGCTTCAATCAATGACAACTCTCGACGGTCGTGCTTGCGGGTAGGAGGTCTGTAGTTTTTAGGAGCGATAGAAAAGAAGCCAATGTCGCCAGTCTCGGTGGTAGTTTTGAGCATACTCTCCAGCGAGCCTGGAGACGGCAAGATTCCGGAGCCATTGATGCCGATTTTTGGTCGGCGTGGAGTGACTGGGAGAAAATCATCACCGTCCTCCAAGAGATTGTAAACATAAGAAGAATTAACAGTCCTGCTCGGAGCTGGGCTCGGAGCCGTGATGGAGTCGACCATAATAATATGTTGATAAATTCAAGGGCCCTATTAGCCCGTCATATGTCGAGAGGACAAAGAGCGAAATGAGTGATTGATACAAATGCTTGACTCAAGAAATAAATAAGGGAAAGGGGGATAAGCAAAATATAGATCAAACAGTTAGTTTATTGGTTAGAAATGAAGAAAATGATAACCCACGATATCAAACCATGGTGGCGCCCATTCCAGGATTCTTGCGGCACAACTTATAGATAGAGTTGAAAGAGAGAGAACTTTTCCCACACGCACGCACGACTGAAAATTCCAGTCAGTCAGTTAGTACATGTGGGGTTGCTTTGCTTGTTGTTGCGGTGCGGTATGGTATGAGCGAGGCAGGAGCAGCAGCCACATTCTCCAAAGCGTGCCTTCTGTTGACGATCTTGAGGACCCGCTCTGGCCAACTCTTGATTGACGGCAGGAGCGGACGCACGAGGTCTTCTAGAAGTGCATCCAAGCCAAGCACTCAATTGCTGCAATGAGCCGGGAACGGAACTGGCTTGCGAGCAAGCTGTCCACGAGAGGAGCGCTGCAACTGTTACAGAGAGGTTATAGTTATAAGCTTATACGCTTGGGGCTTCACAGCCACTGAAAAACACCTACCTGTTGAGAAACGCTCACCAAGAGAAAACGCCCACTGAGAACCACTGAGAATACCCGTTCAAAAGAACACAGGGTGGCTGGCTGGCTGGCTGGCTGGCTGGCTGGTTCCCCTTACCAAACACTGGTCAGCAGGACCGCAGCTGCTGTGATGCTTGCACTGCATATACTGCGTACACAGCGACAAAAAGGAGCATTTGTACAGATCGGAGCGGAAAGAGGCTGATGTTAAGCATGTAGTGTATTCTAGTGATTCATGCGTACAAGAACAACCAAAAGGCCTTTGAGTATAAAAGAAAACTTGAGAAAAGAAAAGTCGTAAAATGCAAGCCATGAGCCTCTTGGGTCGTATACCCGGAGTATGGAGTCATCCAGGGTCGCTGCTCCATAAACCTAAAACACCCCTCCACCTATGATAAACAGCCTCTCCTCCTCCCGTCTCACCCACTGAATGATCTTATTGGCCCCCTGTGTGATGGCTGCCCGCGATACATTCGGTCCGGCCACACAGTAAAACTCAAAAACAGGCGTGGCCCACGCCAACGCAGTGGCTTCAGCGCTGACGGCATGCAAGACCTTCATATGTGTGTGCTTTGCATGGATTGCCATGTGCAACTGGTGATAGAGCGTCATCAGTCGCCGCCGGCTCAGACGCTCCTGGAAGGCAGGTTCAAGCGAGGACATGCAAAACTGCACGTTGGCCTTGGACTTGTACAAAAAGTGGCTTATTTGACAACCAGGCACGATGTCAGTGATGCGAGGTCGTCCAGCCTTGGCTGCGTTCTGGATAATAGCGAGACTTCTGTTTTTGGCGAGCTGCTCGACTACTTCGCTGCGCATCTGCTGTAGTTCAAAGAAACTCTCACGGTCGGCGCTGATGAGAATTATGGCAACATCTTCGTCGGGCCGTTTAGGCGTTTCGGGCCGCGAGTTGCTGGCAGACGTTGGGCGGATGGACTCGCCGGAGTCGGCATCGAAAAAGCTAACGTACATGTACAGGTAGCCCTGGTTGTTGAAGGCAGGTAGGCAGAGCGGGATCCAGTTCTCGCCCTCACCTGCGCGGACTCCGCCAGAATGGAAGAGCATGTTGAAAATGAGGTGCAGATCGCTGGGATGTAGAGAGTGCTGACGCGGCCGGATCACACTGACAAGCTTTCCACCGGCCACAATCAAGCCATAAAGAAGTTTGTCGCTGCGCACTTTGAGAAAGGTGTTGTTGATAGAGTGTCTATGGGCCTTCCGTATCTTGAGACACTCGAGCGCACTCAACAATGCTGAGGGGGATCCCAGGGTAAAGTTGTCTGCCAAAGATGATAACAGCGGGCCGGTGCCCTCTAAAGGCTTGCGCAAGTCTGTAGAAGGCCGGTGCACGAAGATATTGGTGAGAACCGGCAGAGTAAGCGTCGAGAGGATTTGCATGTACAATGCCTCTAGCTGGCTGCGCAGCTGAGAATCGCTTTCGCCCAAGCGACTAATGGCCACAAAATACAGCGGGCCCTGGATCGAAATGACAAAGCGCGCATCACCAGCCGTAAAGCCCTGTAGCGGATCAGCTGCGCTCTCGTAGAAAGAAATAATGGTCTGCACCACGCCCATGAAGCCATTGACCAGGCTAAGATCGCCATGGCGACTGTATATGGGCTTTCCCGCTGACGACAGAATCATGTAATGCTTGAGCTTGGACTTCCACAGTACAAAGCGCGACTCGTCTGACTCGCCCATTTCATCAGCCTCGGGTACGCTGTCAAACTCGTGCTCGAATGCGCGCAGTGAGTCCGTGTCATCAAGCGTAATGGTTTCAAACGGCTGCACAGCCGCTGACTGGGCGCGCAAATGCGTCCATGCCGGACTGCTCTTGTTGAACTCGCCGACCAGCAGGCTGGCGATGTCGCCCGGTGGCTTGTACGTCGGCGCAAAGCTAACCACGCTTGCAGTATCGTCAAAGTCAGTGGGCACAGCGGCAGCAAGGGTGCTGGAAGGTGAGGCGGTGCCGCTTATAGGCGTCGAAGGGCCAGAGGGACGTAAACTGGAAAAGGTGCCGCGCGAGCCGTCGGGAAAGGATAGCGTCTGGATGTCGACAGAGGAGAGTGCCGTGGTCGGCTTGGGACGGGATTGGAGGGCGTGTGATGGGGAGTTGGAGGGGGGTGAGGGGGTGGTAGCGGAGCGGGGGTTCTTGGCAGGCGCAGAGGCCGGTTGCGCAGGAGGAGAGCCCATATTATAAGGGTTTATGGTGTGAGTGGGTGAGCGTGAGAGAGAGGTCAAGTTGGGAATAGATCAGGACAGTAACGGAACGGAGATGGCCAGGGGCGATCGGTCAGAGGTGGCGCAACGAGTTCATTCATAGTACCATTTCAGGCGGGCGCATAAGAGCAGGCGGGATTCCGACAGCGCACGATGCTCAGTGGTTGTAGAGTTGGCGGTTGATGGCTGTATATATGTACATACATATATATGCACATACAGACACATATATATATGATGTATATGTATATATGTATCCAAACAGCCAGTGAGTAATTAATTAGCGGCCAAGTGCTGAGAAAGAAGCCAGGCAGATAGATCAAAGAAGGGCCCTATGACGCTGTATTGCGCCTTTTAAGCTTGTGAAAATCAAGTCAGCTTGTGGAACAGAAAACTGGAAGCACAGGGTCCACTCACCTGAACAAAACCGCGTGTCAGCCACTATAAATGCAAACCACAGACTGTTGTTAGTGGTTGGCGGATACTCGGTTAGGGGCTTGGGATGCAACACCACTGTAAGATCGGTTGGGAAACCGGAATGCAGCGAATTGTGATACTGAAAACACGGCTATGAGTATGAGAAAGTAGAAAGTGATGATGATGATGATGAATTAGATAAAAGTCTGAGTAAAGAAAAGAAATTACAAGTGTTGACCGCTGATATGTATGTACATATTCTATCGCTCTGTAGTCACGTGACTGTCCCTAACAGCTCCCAAGAGCTAATCCCCAATGTGGCAAGCTTAAGCCTCTGATTCAGCCAGGGTCTCAACAAGCACTACGTACATATCATAGAGCTTCAAATGATCCATGTCCTGAGGAAGAAGCAGGGGACATTTATTGCGACGGCCCTCTTGTGGTGAGTTTATGTTTATGTATGTGCATATGTACTTGTACATGTACATACATACATAGTATGTATTAGTATGTATATAACATACATATAACATACAAATTCAATTGATTAAATGCCGATTTGGGCCACGAATTACGACAACCGCCAAACGAACTAAGACAAATCCAAATAACCAACTTGCGACTCGCAAAAACCCTCAACGCTGCTTGCCGCCTATCTTCAGTTGTGGCACATCCAAGGGCATTTGCTACTCCCTTTGGAACCAACAATTACACACTATACAATAGCTTGACCTGGCTTGAAATGGCGAGTCTGGAGCCCGGCTCGGGTAGAGCTACGCCGGACAGCTCCGGCAGAGTGTCTCCGGTTCCGCGACAATGGCGGAATCAAATTGGCGCGGGTTCGTTTTTCTCATTCCATCTCCAGCAATCAAACAGCAAAGTCATTGTTCTAACAGCCGGCAGACGACACCCCCGCAAAACACGACAAAGCCTTCCGCCGCTACCTCGCCGTCGTCGACAAAGCCCTCGCCCTATTCGAAACGTCGCTCGAAGAATGGGCCGACTATATCTCTTTTCTCAATCGCCTGCTCAAAGCCCTGCAAACCCGCCAGCCAAACATGACGGTTCTGCCATCCAAAACGGTAGTCGCCAAGCGTCTCGCCCAGTGTCTCAATCCTCAGCTGCCGTCAGGCGTGCACCAAAAGGCTCTTGAAGTCTACGCCTACGTTTTTGACATGATTGGCGCCGACGGCCTGGCTCAAGATCTGGCGCTGTATCTGCCGGGCCTGGCTACTACCCTGTCGTTTGCCTCGCTGTCGGTGCGCTCGCCGTATTTGGATATCCTGGAACGCTACTTTCTCAGCCTGTCGCCAACAGCGCTGCGACCGGCCATGAGATCAATAATACTGGGTCTTTTGCCTGGCTTGGAGGACGAGACGAGCGAAGACTTTGAGCGCACGCTGAAACTGGTCGGCCGCTTCAAGTCTGCTATTAGACCGCCTGATGCCGAGGAAATTGTGCCGGGCCACTCGGACCGCGATGCTTTTTTCTGGCAGGTGTTTTTCTTAGCTTCTATTACCGGCCACAACAGACGGCCCGGCGCTCTGGCCTACATGGTGCGCACTTTGCCTCGCTTGGGCGAACCGCTGCCTCCAGCTGGCATTAGCGCCAAAGGCAAGGAGGTGCTAACCCTAGGGTCTGAAAAAGACCGCGAGATGGCGCAGAAGTTACCCGAGCTTGCAGCCATGGTGGCATCGCCTGAGCCAGGTCTTTTGCTACGGTCGTTTGCAGCTGGCTTAACGGATGAGCAGATGCTGATTCAACGAGGCTTTCTGGACATGCTGGTGACACATCTGCCGCTACACTCGAGTGTGCTGCAGTCAGTCAAGCCCCACGATCTAGATCTACTGATTCGTGCAGCCGTGAGTGTAGTTATCCGCCGTGACATGAGTCTGAACCGTCGTCTGTGGTCGTGGCTTCTCGGACCAGATCCGACAGCCGAGGCAGACGGGGAGCACGATGCCAACATCGACTCGCCGCCGACTTCGGCTTCAGACCCGCGTAGTTTGGCAGCAAAGACAGTCTATTTCCAAACATATGGCCTTCAGGCTCTTGTGCGCGCGCTACTGGGCATGATAAACGACCCTAACCCTGACTTGACGCCAACAGAGAGGGCGCGGCCGTTTAGAATATGTCTTTCACTGATGGACCGCTGGGAGATTGGCAGTCTGATTGACCGTGACGTGTTTCTGCCCATGATTGACAGTGTGCGCAAGTACAAGGATATGGCCAAGACCAAGGCCGAATTTTCAGAAGTGCTGCGTAGTGCAAGCGTCTTTTTCGATGGCGCAGAGACGGGTCTCATCTTCAAGTCTATGCATGATTTGGTGGTCCAAGCTATTAATGACGACTCGATAACCAAGACAGACAGCGAGAGGCTTGACAGCATATCTCTGGCTGCCTTTATCCTAGCCAATTTCAATGTCCGAGAAGAGGAAATGGTTACACTGCATGCACCCATGCTTGCGGCTTCCATCTTGTGTCGTGCCAAGGCAACGGCATACGGTCGGTTTAACACGGTGCTTGGATCTGCGGTAGTGGAAGAGGCGCTTGGAGTTGCCCTGACGCTGCTGGAACTGGTGCCTCCGCGGGCATTCCCGACTGTTACAGACACGACTTCTGGCTCAGTGAAGCACACCGAAGCGGAAATATCCCGGGCTATTGGCGTGTGGTACGATGAGCACAACGGAAGCATTGACGAGTACAAGCCTCCGTATTCGCCTGCTCAAATCGAAATGATTATCCTGTCACAGGCCAGTGCTGCTCTCAGTGCCAGTCTTGAGACTCCACAGCACACTACAGTTGTGGTTCAGCGGAGCAATATTCTGGCTCAGTTCCTAAGTAAGGCGCCTATAAACTCTTTGATGGCATCTGAACTGCGCAGAACAATCGACTCGGTCCGCTCCGGCCTGATGAAATACCCAATTATACCGTTCCCGACGTTTGCCGCTATGCTTGCCACTGCAACGCAGGTGCTGACAGTTGGCCAGATGGCACCCTCTGAGCTCAGCCAACTTGTGCCTCCGTTTGTCAAGCATGCCTGGGCATATCTTGCAGCGGGCGATCCAAAGTACCATGTGGAAGCTGTGCGTGCTCTCTGGCTTCTGCAAACCGTGCTGACGGCACAAAACCGCGACATTGAAGCAGCGCTCTGCGGGCTCATTATCAAAAGGGACCAAAACGACGGTTTCTCCTCGCGCGCGTCGGATCCCGGTCGCAGTTTTAGCGTGCTATGGTCACATACGCTACAGGACAATGCGCCAGAACGCCGGAGCTCCAAAAGTGTGGCGGGGATGACGGCAGCGGCAGCGGGATTAGTGGATTTGAACAAGATAATCACGAGTACGCCGAGACTGGCGGGAGCCGAGTTTTTCCATGTGATGCTGACGCAGCCGCTGTTGTTGATGCTGGATGCTCTGTTGGATGAGCGGACACAACTGCACATGACTGTCAAAGCATGGTTGAACAGTACGATTGGTCTGGACAGGTATGTTTCTCTTCTCTCATTCTACTGTGCACACCATCAAACTAACCATATAGATTCCTCTACGTCTTTGTCCTTAAATTCTCCGAGCTTCCCTTTCTCAGTTCTGTGACTACTGGCCCGGTGTTGGCAGCTACCGGTCAGCAAGATCTGACGATTTCCGAAGACGACGACATTGACATGTGCATATACCTCATCCGCACTCTAACTAATGTCCTCCGAGTTGCCCCTGATATGCTGTGGTCTCTCCTTGCGTCAACTAATGTCTCGGGCTCTACAAATGGCAACTCTATCTTTGGCATCACTAGCAAGGAAAATCTGACTATGCAGGAGTATTTGGTACAGGTGTGCATGTGCTGCATTATGCGTCACCATATGCCGGTTGGTGCAGATACCCTGTTGAAAGAGCGCAGCTCGCAGCTGTGTCGGGCGGCTTTGGTTCTGCTGGGCCAGCTTCTAGGTAGTGCCTATTCTGAGCCACTGGCAGAACTGAAGCTGGAGAATCCGCTGATTACCCGGCTGCAGCAGTCTCTCAGCGGCCCGGACCCGTACGTGCAGGTTCTGCTGCTTGAGGCAGTTTTAGCCTCGCTTAAGCTCGGATCTATTGCCCAGCCACCTGCGTCAGAAGCAGCTCCTGAAGAAGACGGAAAACTGCTGGTTGCGTCGGAGACAGCCGGTGGTGGCAGGCTGTCATCGAGCTCGGCGGCAGCACCTCCACTGACGCCAATCACGCTCAACATTCCGGGATCGGTCGCCAGGCCTGCGCCACCGCCAGCTTTGCTTAAGTGTCTCCAGGCCGGCCTGGTGTCACAAAACAGCCGGCCAGTGTTGGACAGCTGGATAGTCTTTTTGTCGGCGTGTCTGCCACTATACGAGGACTCCATCTTCCAGGTGCTGATTCCGCTGGTTGAGACATTTTGCACGCAGATCAATGAAAGCTTTCAGTCTCTACAGGCGCTGTTTGGCCGGAGCCCAGTCGAAGTACCGATTGTTTCCAACGGGCCAGAGTCTACGCTCATCTCACTAATCAACGGCTTGGAGGATGTGCTTGGTACAGCGCATACACAGCTACTCATTGAAGAGAAGCAGGCGGCGGCGAATAAGAGTCCTGACCAGCCGCAGAGCTTCTTTGGTAACATGGTGTCCGGTGTTTTCACTACAGATGCCCAACACGGCCGGAGCGCCACTGCTAATGACCGGCTAACGGTGTATCTAGCATTCCAGGATGCGGTGCGTGTGTGCTTCCGCATATGGTCGTGGGGACAGGGTAGCGATGCCGGAGACCTGGACCAGTCGTCGGCAGCGTCGTTTGGGTACACTTCGCTGCGCATGCGGAACCGGGCACGGAGACTATTGGAGCGGCTGTTTTCAGCGGAGACGCTGGAGTGTCTGGAGACGGTGGTGGAGATTTGGCGGTCTGCATATGGCCGGACAGAGGCTAGCGAAGCAGTAGCAGGAAAGACGACGCCCATTATGCCCTCTGGAGCACAGGTCATCAAGCTGTTCCCGGCTCTCGACGGCTCACGCCCAAAAAACGCCATGCCCGCTCTCTTTGACGCCATCTACAGCCGCACCAATCCGTCTGCTCTAGACCCTGCACGCAAGTCAACCCTAACCATTTCTCTACAAGACGTGGATCTGGCCATCTTCCTCAACGAGTACGCGCATTCCCTCGATGACGATGCCATGGACGAGATCTGGACCGACTGCATGACGTTTATCCGCGACATTTTGGCAAATCCGTTTCCGCATCGGCAGATTCTGCCGCTCTTGTTGGACTTTGCGGCGACGCTGGGGGAAAAGGTGGAAAACACAAACTTTGGCGAGTTGCGCAAGATGCGACGCGAATTGGGGGTGAGTTTCTTTTAAGGGGGGGAAGACCAACAACTGACAACTAACCCAAATCCTAGGACGTTTTTCTTCGCCTTCTCACCGCCATCTTTACAACTCGTCCCATGACTTACACCGACTCGTCTCCCGTCTCAGCAAAATCCGGCACTACCCAGACTCCCTCGGAAAAGGCAGACGATGTGGTTGGAATCCTCGCCGACATTGTGCCCAACCTTCCCAAAATCCTTGTCGAGTCAGACCGCGCTTTAACCGCCGCCACTACAATTTCCACAAACGTTCTCCAACCGCTCCTCAAGTCCAAGTATTTCCCTGAAGGCGTGACGCCCAGCACGCTCCGGCTCTTCCGCGAACTCGCGCGTGTGCCGCAAAACCAAAAGAACTGGCGCAAGGACATTAGCGACGCCTTCAACGACTCACGCTTCTTTGCCTCGGACCTTGCCCTCGTGGAATCCGAGTGGCTCCCGTTGCTGCGCCAATGGGTGCACGCCGACAAAGATCGAATGCCCGAACTTCTCGCCCGAATCACGCCGCCGACGACTGCCGGCATTGTCTTTGGCGTAGGCGCCACCAGTGCCCGGCTTGACGCCGACCGCCGCACGCAGCTCAACCTGCGCCGCATCGCCACGCTGGTGCTGGCATCAGCCGAAGATGCCTTTGCAAGCGATCTGGACGCCATTGCGGCGAAACTGACGGAGCTGCTCGGGGCAACATCGACGTCGTCGCCATCTTCTGTGACGCGGGCTGAGATTTACATGGTTATCCGGGCGCTAGTGCTGCGCACGTCGGCGGTGAATCTGGCGATGCTCTGGCCTGTGGTCAATGCTGAGCTTCACGCGGCACTGGCGTCGGTGGTTTCTCCCGAGGGCACCATGGCTGCTGAGACGTACCCCGTCTTTGCGGTGCTGCAGGCGTGTAAGCTGCTCGACGTGCTGCTGTGCGTGGCGCCAGACGACTTTCAGCTGCACGAGTGGCTCTTCATCACCGACACCATCGATGCGGTCTACCGGCCCGAGTCGTACCAGCCGATTGCGCTGGCCGACGAGCTGTCGGAGGATCTGGGCCAGGCACAGGCTGGGACGTCGGCAATGGGCGATGTAGTGCACAGCGTGGTCAGCGGGCCATGGAAGAGGCCGATGCTGAGCAATGTGGGGCAGATTGATAGCGTGGGGGGGCGGGAGGAGTTGGTGGGACGGGTGCTGCGGCCGTTTTTTAACCAGTTGAGTATTTTTGTGTTTGAGAGTCGGTATGCGATGGGAGTGCTGGATCGCAAGTTTTGTGTGCAAAAGCTCTTGCAAGATCTGTTTGATGAGCGGACGATAGTCAAGTCTATGTAGTTGTGGAGGTTGCAGTCACTGTTTTTTCGGTAGTCGTTTTATATATGTATATGGTATCTAAAGTCAAACAGACCACTCTGTCAACTACTCTCGGCTGCTGGGATATACGCCACCAACGCCTTGGATGCCCCGTGGATGCAATACTGAATCACGTCCGCCTTTTCCTCGCCCGGCACCACGGCCGCAATCTGCCTTATGTCACTAGTACGCGGGAGGAACAGCGCATGCTCGTACTCTCTATACGCCGCATGCAAATCCGCCAAATTATACGGCTGCATACCGCTCAAGTCAAACACCTCATCATCGACATACCCCGGGCCACCCCACGGCGGACTCGCAAACAAGACCGTATTGCCCGGGGCGACGCGCAGCTCCTTTGGCAGACGCTCGGGTCGCGTGCGCGCGAGCTGCAGCACGGCAAACGAGTCGCCGAGGACAAAGGTGATGGCGTGGGCGACGCCGTACAGGGCGGCGTTTCGCTGGGCGCAGGCGAGCGTGGAGGCGTCGCGCTCGATACTGATGATGGTGTGCCAGCGGCCCGAGAGGGCAAAGGCGATGGAGTTGCCGCCGATGCCGCCGAAGCAGTCGATGATGGTGGTTTTGGAGGGGGGGTAGGAGAGCATGTCAGCGGCAATGCGGCTGGTTTGTTAGTTGTTATTTTTTTTCCCTCTTTCTGTTTTTAAGGAGAGGATATTCAGGGAAGGGAAAGAAGGAAAGAAAACAAACTTGGCTATAGGCTCAGGAGTTACTCCGAACCAGGCATCGTTGGTCAGCAAGACGCCTTCATCATATCGTGAGAAGATATTATAGCGTTGCGGCCAGTATCTTTTTAGAGCGGAGTTAGCTTTTTGACGTCTAAACAGGGCCGTAAAGAAAGAAAGAACCAACTTTTGGATGTTGTTTGGTAAACTCTGTCTGTCTTCATAGTGCACACAGTCTTCAGTTAAAGGCAGCAAGTCTTTGACTATTCTTGGTGGTTTTCCCATTGTGAGGTTTCTGAGTATGTATGTGCTACTTGGAAGATGTTCTATGTACATATGTGAAAAGCATGTGAAAATGAAATGAAAGAACGGAATGTGCTGCAAAGTGTGGCGCAACCTGTGGCGTCGAGCTCTAAGCTGTCCTTGCCTGCGACGCCACTTCACTATGTATGTGTGTACTTCAAGGCCAACTCTTTCTTTATCCAAGCATCCCCAAAACAACCACACAACGCCACCAACCCTCACACCTACATACATACCAATAACCCAATGTTCAACGCTCTAAATCGCTTCATCTCGCGTCTCGACGGCGAATCGCCACAGCAGGCTGCGGCGCGCCAGGCTGCGCTATTTGGCTTCCAGGTGCTGCGCAATAGCACGCCCGAGCTGCCAATTGAGCCGTGGTTTGATTTCATAGTTGGCATCAATTACCGGTCCATTGATAACCCCGATCCGCACTTGTTTGCGCAGGAAGTGCGCAATTGCGCCGGTGGCATGGTGGTGTTTACTCTGTGGAATGCCAAGGTAGGTTTACTTACTACACTCAAGTGTTTTTGATAACCTCGCTCCAGTATGTACTAACTGTCTCCCTCCCCCAGGGCGAACGCACCCGCGACCTGCACGTCTCTGTCCCTCCAGACACCGCCTCTCTCGGCCTCGCCCTCCAATGGACCCCCCTCGCCGTCGCCGCCAACATCTGGCACGTCCTCGACGTCGCCGCCAACTCCCCCGCTGACCTCGGCGGCCTCTTGCCCTACGGCGACTACATCCTTGGCTCGCCCGACGGCGTGCTGCACGGCGAGAGTGGGCTCAGCGAACTCGTCGAGGCCCATCTCGGCATGCCGCTGCGCCTGTTTGTCTACAACAACGAATACAACGTCGTCCGCATCGTCACCATCCAGCCCGCGCGCGACTGGGGTGGTGACGGCATCCTCGGCTGCGTCCTTGGGTACGGCGCTCTGCACCGCATCCCGCCCCCGCTCAGCGAGCCCGCCACAGCGCCCGGAGAAACCTTGTTTGACGGGTCGCCCGACAACGACGGCATGCGCACGCCCGTCGCAAATGCAGATGGTTTCGTCCCCGTCAGCGGCGCGAGTCCCAGCAGCACAGTCTTTACGCCCGCGACAGTAACGTCTCTCCCGCCGCCGCCGCCGCCGCCAATGGGCGAAGTACAGCCGTTGCCAGCGCGCAAGAAGAAAGAGCGGTTAGCGCATGGAAACAAAGCGTTTATGGATGATTACTTCAAGGAAGAGGAAATGAAGAGTAGAGAGGCGGATAATGCGCCGAGTAGAGGGGCTACGCCAGTGGCGCCGCCACCAAAAGTGGGAGTGGCGCCACCACCAAAAGCAACACCAGCACCAGCACCAGCACCAGCGGCAGCGGCAGCGGCAGGTACAGAAAGTTCACCAGTGACAGAAGAAGCAGCTGTACCCGCTGAAGCAGTTGAGGCAACAGAGTAGAAGTATGTATGTAGTATGCAGTACATGTTCAAAAAGAATTATGACAAGTTTCGGAGTTTATATTCATGTACTACAGAGACAATCCTAAACCCAGGCAAGAAGCTGCGCAGGGCTTGGTCCTGGTGTAGTATGTAGATATACATATCTACATAAAGGTTTATACAAAGATGAAACATAAGAGAAAAGGTGCAGAAAAGATCGGGGCAGGCTGTGTATCTTGATATTTTGATAAATTCAACCCAGAACTTGAATCTGGGCCAAATACAAGGCAGAAAGAACAACGAGAGCAGGCGGGAGGAGGGAGAGGGTTTAGTTGATGAAGTTGATACAGAAAAAGTGTAGAATCAGGCTGCAGCCCACAAAGTCGGCGAATGCTCTGATGTTGTTGTTAGTTGAACCGAGTGGGTGTTAGAATGGGAAGAAGAGAAAAAGGACATACCGTTCGGGTGAGACATCGGGGAACTGCGACTTGTTGGCGGCGTTGGTTTGGATGCGGAGAGAAGCTTTCTATGTGTTAGGTCGCGAGCTGTCCTGGTTATAAATGAGAGGAGAAATACGTACCAGCAAGGACGAACTGGCCGACGGTAGCACTAAAGCCCGAGAGGAACGCATTGAACGGCTTTTACACAAGTTAGCATATTGTTTTTTCTTTTCTTTTTTCTTTTCTTTTCCGCATTCTCCTCGAATGAAAAGCATACATAGTTTCCGGCGAGCACGCAGTACAAAAACTGCAGCGCGCCTACGACAACTAAAAACACCATAAACACATCCAGCAGTTTCGTGCGCTGAGGCGTCTCCTTGACGTAGTGCGTCGTGATGTTGGCGATGACCTTGTTCCACTGCGTCGCGGCGCCTGCGTCTTTAGCGGATGTCGTCGGGGAAGAGGCGGATGTAATGGAGGAAGTAGTAGTGGATTCGGCGGCGGCGGCGGCAGTGGCCGCGGAGGCGGACTTCTTGGCCATTTTCGAGAGTGTTGGTTTTGGGGGAGCAGATATGGCGTTTGTTGGGGCCAATTGAACCTAGAAGTGTTTTAAATAAGAAACAAGGAATAAGAGCAGCCCTCGTTTGTTAAAAGCAATTGAGGAAAAGAAAAAGAAGAAGAAGAGAACGAGGAAATTGAAGCTTGCGCAACCTGCTGATTTGGCTTCACCAAGAATTAAACTACCATACGTTTGTTGAACACGCAGCTTTACGCCACATCTGTCTGACGTTTTATAATTTGTCTCTTTTTGCTTTTTGTTTGCTTGAAACGTGGCGGCTTTGTCTTGTTAGAAGAAACTGTGGCGTAAGCTTCCTTGAAGAGAAGCTTATGTGGGTCCGGCGGGAAGAGCTCATTGCGGTGATTTTTTTTTTTGGGGGGGGGGGGGCATGAAGTTTGACTAATACATTACATTTACATATATCGGATTTATCGAACTAATGTAAGTGCCACTTTTCACCTTTGGCTCCTTGCCATTGAACTCGTGAGAATCGCTCATCTCATTGTTGAAACTTTTGTTGCTACACGGCTCCATACAGGCATTTGCCAGTGACTAACAACAAACAACAACTCCAGCAGAATCAGCTACAACTTCTTCACAATGGTAAGTCACCCCGGCTCGTACATGCAACTGACTTGATAACAACTGACGCATTCAGTCTCTGGTTACTACTTCCTACATTCTCTCTGCCCTGACCGCTGCTGGCGGTATTGCTGGCTATGCGCGCACCAAGTCGATTCCTTCTATTGCCGCTGGTTGCAGCGTTGGTCTTTTGTGTACGTCTTTCTTGTCTCTTTCCCTTGTCATTTTTCTTCTTCTCCTCTTCCATTTTCTTGTTCTTCCTCCCCCATTCATCGTTGCTTTTCTCCCAAACTAACAACACTCCAGACGGCATTGGCGCCTACCGCCAGCAGAACAACGCCTCGGGTGGCATCGAGCTGAGTCTTTTGGCGTCAGTCATTCTGGGTGGCGCCTCACTTCCTCGTGCTATTCGCCTGCGCAAACCCGTGCCCGTCATGCTCAGTGTTCTGGCCACTGTCGGCATGTTGACTTTTGGCAAGGCCTACTCGGAGAAGCTGTAAGCTTTAAGGCTAGTTACTAGGCGTAGTCTGTGTATAATAAAAGGGGACATCATAAAGCTTTTTGGTGTTTTTGCTTCCTGCTTGTCAGTATTGGCTATGAAGTTTAGATTGTTGTTGATTTGTAGATTGGATTAAAAACGCCCGAGGCCCGAGTATTAGGGTTACCAGGCTGTACTTGTTACATACATACATGTACATACAAGTACACATCGCGAACCTATGTACATGATATATCATGTACCATACATACATACATACATACATACACTTCTTCGGATCTAAGATTTGATTTGCCCGCGTTGCTGCCCAATTCGGTACACCAATCCGAGTTGGTGGTAAGAATATCTCCGACTGGGAAGTAGGTACTATGTACACTCACCCACCCACATTGTGCATCTGTCCTTGTGTCTTGGTGCATATGTACACGCAAAACAGGTTGGTCTAAAAAAAAATAAAAGGCTTTCCGGTGCCCAGCCAGCCACATGGTACATTAAAAGATTTATTTGTAGGAGAACAACAAGTAGAAATGTCTATTGCGATGTAGACTCATATGAAAGCTGGTGTAAGATGGTGTTTGACAAAAGCAATTTCTCTCTATCGAGCACGAGAAAGTGCACACCGATGTTGCGAACAGTCTCATAAACAACTACTATGTAGTTTATGACACGGTTTGACCTGTATGTATTCAGCCAGTATTTGACGCCGTGGTTTCTTCTTTCAACGTTGTGCTTGCATGTATGTATGTATGTACGTGGCCAACAAGGGATACATAATTGAACTCTTTATCTGCTGCAGTGGCACCCTCCGTCACAGCATGATTTGTACATAACACATTCTTGCTTACTCACAGTGACCTGAAAAAAAAAAAAA
>CM069897.1:2225103-2235178 GCA_036034705.1 Thielaviopsis punctulata
CCACCCCCTCTCCCAAAAAAAAAAGCCCCTCCTCGTCGGACTATTCGGATTTTCAATTCTGCTCTTGTGTCCTGTGTACGACATTGAACCAAACTATCAACTCTTACACTTACATATGTAAATACAAATTCCAAGAAAACGACTAGTCTGTCTGTCTGACAGATAAACCCGCTGCCACCGCCTTGCCCTAAATCTTAGACTTTGAACTTCTAAATCTCATCCTTGCCCTTATGCTCAGCTCTTGTCTCTTGTACATACAAGTACATGTACATATGTTCAAGGATCTTTCTTGGTCATCTTGGGAAGACAATACCAATATGTACTTGTTTTTTTTTTTCCTCATTTGCTCATATCCTTGTGCATCCTTTATGCAACTTACCATCTGCTTCCAAAAGAGGCTACATATTATGTATGTACTACTAGTATGTAATTTGTATGTATGCATGTTTCCATGACAAAAAGAGGAACCTGTAACTTGTGGCCTCATATAAATAGCCGTAGACAGGTTAATAAAGACTCAATCAATCAATCAACTTGTAAACTCAGCAAGCAAATCGACCTCTAGCAGATAAATGCGTACCAGGTATGTTACCAACCCCAATTCCATGCAACGGGCATCAAGCTTCATGATCGTGCAAGAACTTCAGTATAAATATGCCCAGATGAATGAGTTTACCAACCTTTTTTTGGGGTTGGACTCTTCTGTCTTTCGTCCTCTCCTGGGAACACCCCTGTTGTTCGCAGTCCCGGATAAGTTATCCTTTTTACTTAGTATGTAGGATAGAGATCTTGGGGGGGCCAGGAGATACCAGATAGCGTTGGAGGTTGGAAAAGATGCATATCGTGATTAAAAAAGAAAAAGAAATAGCCGAATATGACGTAGCAGGGTTCGCGTAACTAGAGAAAACGAGCACTTGTATGTATAAGCTGACCGCGTCACCTTGCACGCATTGTATGTATGGCATATACATATACAAGTGTGTACATACATGTAAGAAAAGGTTATACAAAAAGTCCTTTTTGTTTCCTCAAACGGTCGTCTCTTAACAAACGGTATTCACCGCTTGACCACTGCAACCCCCGCTGACTGCTGGCTGCCAACGTGACGCAAGCCATGATTCCAGCTTCAACGCAGAATGTAAAAATACCTACCAAATATTTTTTGTTTCTTTTCTGTCTCTTCCTCATTTTCCTTTTTCAATGGGCCACCACCACCGGTCCTCGGCTTCAACTGCAGGTACCGTCTGACAAAGAAAAACAAAAACGGTTCACTCCCAGGTTCTCAAGGAAATATCGAGGAAGAAAAATGCGTATACAAACCCCCTTTGAGATGCCCCAAAAAAAGAAAGTTGATGCTTGCTGTGGCGTAGAATTCATTTCCTGATATTCATCCATCCATCCCATATGGTCTAACTATGTTATGTACATACTATGTACCATACATACTGGTACATATCCTCCATTTCTGTGTAAATACAAAGTACATGCATTATCGTGCACTCAAAAGGATCCATCACCACTTACGGCACGCGCTCTTTCCGGCTTGCGGCCAGACTGCGCCGCAACCTAAGCCTCTGCGCCAGTCACCTACCAGGCAAATGTTGGTAAGAGCCTTTTGTACTTGTACTTGGCATTGCTTTTCAAGTATTAGGTACATACAAAACGGCCTTCCATACTTGTGCTCATGTACTTGTCATTGCCCTCTGATTGTTCTTAACGTGTATCCCCGACCTCGTTAGCAAGATATTCACCTATCCGCTATACACAAGCTCCGCTCTATTTTGTTTTGGTAGTTCCTTGCGTCATTCTGGCTCTAATGCAATGCAAAATATTTCACTCTTCTCTCATGCTCAAGCAAGCAGCCATTATCCGCCATTGTTTGCTCCTACCGATTCATCCATAGATCCTTGCGCTATCCGATACAACAAATCATTTGATCCTTTTCCTTTTCCTTTGTATGTACATACAGTACATACTTGTACATCTCTGTCAAAAGCTCAGTCAATCCAAGTTGCAACTGATCTCCTCCCCCCTGTTACATACGTATAGTTCAGTCGATCCGCTTCCTCAAACTCGCCACTCATCTTACGAGGGCTGTGAAACCCGTTTGTGCTGGTTGCTTTTTCTGCTTCTTTGCGGTCCTCTGTCGACCTTCTTAGCTTTGCTCTTCTTTTCTTTCCATTAGTCACCAAACTAACAACATACTTGTGTGATCATACCAATTTGCAGAACAGCCACCAAACTTGGTCTCTATTACGCTTGTTTGGTTACCAGGTAGAATACCATGCTCAAAGAAATCCTCCCCCCCCTCTCTTTCATACAGCTTTTTAGCTACGCACGTAAGCTCCCCTTGGGCCGTGATCCCCATTTTCTTGACTAATCTCCCGAGAAATTTTGTGCTTCATAGTGTAGTTTTACCATATTCAAGTCCTAATCTCCCTAGCAATAGCAACTCGATGCCCACCGTTGAGTAAACCATCTACTAACACTCACAGCGCATTGGCGTTTAACTTACCCCAGTGCTAGCCAATGCCCCCTTTGTCACTCACAACCAGACTCATTACGTTCGGAACATTGTGTCATAATTACAATACACGCTTCGATCCAACCCCCAGCTAGACACTAGAAAAGCCGTGCATATAACGATACCCTACATACCAGTATGTATGTATGTATGTATGTATGTACCATACATACTTGTATATCCTGGACTTCTAACATGCATCTGGAAACTAGGTAATTTTACTAGTGTATTCTAACCTAGCCATTGCCAAGTCATGAGTACATGTACTACAAATACTATCTTATGTTGGTTGCCAGAACGCAAATAAAAATAACAATAAAAAAGAAAAAAAAAAGGCTTTGGACAACACGTCATTGTACCATAGCCTCTACAAGTAGATGCACTTTCTTAGCTTCTTGTTATTATTCGTTGCATCGACCCTACCTCGTTTTCACCTACCGTTTCAACTTATACGCTGAACCTCGGATGTCAGTCACTGGGCTATCTACGTCGCCTCTGCAACTGTCATTGACAGCCAAGCCACTGTTTCACTCGCAATGTTTTATTGAATGTTTTCAGAATTGTTGGTATGTACAAGTGGCAACATGCACAATGTGTAATGTGTGTGAGCATGCATGTACATACATATGTATGTACAATATGCTGGATATGCATATACGTCCATTATGCTCTCGATTCGATTCAAGCTCCACTCTCTCTTTTTCCTATTTTCCTTTTGATGCTATATACCACTACTTGACTCATCAAGCCCCAAACGAAATGCTCTCTCTATCAATATGCCACTGGCCTCGGCCACCTCTTCTTACCGCCATTTTGAAGCAACGATGATAACAATCACGTCATCTGGTTCCTACACTTCAACCCATCCCTTCTCTCAAAGCAGTCTGTTAGTTTATCTGTGAATAAGCCCACTTGAATGAGCGGATGAGTGTAGCGTACTTGTTGACCCGTCATTCATGCTAGGCCCACGCCCAAAAGCTGATGGCATACTACCAGTACATATGTATGTATAGTTTTAGAAGTCTCGCAGGCTATGCATGTTGAGCGTCACTCAACTGCATCCAGCGCATGCCTCGGCTAATCGAGCTTCTAGACTTTCCCTTCTCCTTACGCGTGTTGTATATTTTATCTGCCAAGTTAGCCCAGCTATTGCCATTGTGTTTTAGCCGCTTTAATAGTGCTACCCTCATTTATGCCATCAAGTTGGTTGTTAAATGCATATATCAATACATCATACATATATACATATGTATATACATAACACAGGTACACATAGCACAGGTGCTTTATTTTGGATGGACTCTCCAGGGCGTCTCTTCAACAGCAATTCAGTGGCCGTGTCTATGGCAGGGCCACCCCCCTCCCCCCTTTGAACATAGAATGCAAGGCACTCTGGTATGAGCTTAGTTGTTTACATGGTTTTAGAGTGGATATTCCTACCTTTTTTTTTTCTAGTCACATCTTCAAAAATCACCAACTAAACAACGTGGCCATTTATTCGTCTATCTTGCCCTTCTACTAGCAGGATAAACATAGCAATCCTTGGGGTCGAGGGGCGCCTTAAGACCCTGTTGTTTTTGTTTGCTTCGTTGGAGCCTCTTTTCCACATCAAGGCAAGGAAGAGAGAATTCCGCTTTTGATGTGTCTCGACGACAAATCCGGAATTGTGTCTATTCATACGCTACCAACGCCATAAACACAGCAAACACCTGTCTATCTCGCAGTGTCTCATGAGTGTCACTCAACGCCAAAGTTGACGTTGGAGGTTATTACGCCTTTTGCTCCTCAGTGAAAATTTCTCGCTCTCCATCAACGCTGTCAGTCGCTTCGATATTTGTTCTATTTATGTTTTGTCACAACTCAACTAAGTGTCTTGGGAGCGCACCCTTCGTAGTATACTTTTCAGTCTCAGCTTTGAGGAAAAAGAAAACACACTCACTCACATACATACACATCCACACATGCACTCGTACTATGTACACAACCATTGTCCTCTACTGTGACTTTTTTTTCTCCTTATTTTTTCTTCTTTTGCTGTCCAGGAGGGTGTGTACCAATCTGGCAAGAGGAAGCAACAAAGGAATTCCTACGGCTCTCTTCTTTGGCCTGACTAGTTGTTGGGGGGTCACTGTCAAAAGAAAAAGGTTGATCTCACCCTTGACTATTTTATAATATCTGTGTCTGCATGGCAATAATGACTTTTGGCAAACAACAAGAACAAGTACAAAAGTACAAGACAGATAATGACACAACAAGAAAAAGGGCTTGCTGTTCTTTGAACGGTAGTCTTTATCTAGCTTTCGCCTCCTACTTTTGTCAAACTGAGGTCAGTGTATTTCCTCTTCTCATTCCAATCTACTTTGCTTCATCTGTTGCCGGTATTGTTATGTCTTTTCTTGAAGTTTTGTTCGACGAAATTGAAAACCCTAGGGTGTCGGAAGCCCAGCCTACCACGTTTAACTTGCAGACTCAGGAAGCCTTCTAGGTTATTTGCTGTACATCATCCCAGAGACTTAGCAGACCAAGTTCAGCCATTGCTTGTCTGACAATCGACCAACGCCCCCGTGTCATCACAACTTGACAGCGGTTAAACAAAGCGTTGTTTAAGCTTCTAAAGCCCCACCACTCATCAACATTTATGAAGCCCGCCCTACCCTGCGGTTCGTTGTGGTTGTGCTCTTATACATTGTGTATACATACTAGCTATTGACGTTGGTGTGTGTATCTGGGTATGCATGTATGTTTTTGTATGTATGTACGTACATGCTACGCTAGGTCTTTTTGGGGCTTCTTACGCAAAACAAGCAACTGTTGCACTTGATTATAGTCATCAAGAGGCCAATCTATAACGAGTGAGCTTTTTTTTTTTTAAGTTTCGAGCTTTCGACCTTCAGTCATTTCTGTTATTCTTCTTCACGAGAGTTTCTCGTACTGCAGTTGAGTCGTCTTAACACCGCCTACGTCGCCATATTCCATCACCTTTTTCTTGTTTCCTCACGCGTCTTGACCCGACAAGGCGCAATTTTCTCTTTTTTCAGCCCGTCTTTCTCTTTTCGTCCAGACCCCGGAATCGCATTGATAGTCTCTCAAAAACTCTCCAGCCGCTACGCTAGATCCTGATTATAGTCATGCCTGAGCCGCAGGAAGAGCTTCAAGAACAAGATGCACGACTCAAGCGCCGTGTCCAGGTGCGCCGGGCTCAGATCAACCACCGACGACGCAAAGCCGAGCATAAAGATACGCTGGAACATGAGCGGGACGAGTACCAGAATCAACTTGAAACCACTGCCATTGAAAGCAACGAGTATCGCAACCAAAATCAGCAAATGTGGCGGCTTCTAGCCGAACGTGTTATTGCCCAGGGCTGGGAACATGTCGACATACGAAGTTTTTCGCTGCAACAGCGAGAGTATCTACAACGGCTTGTCAGTCACTATTCGCAATCACCACACCCACCGCATTCAAGTGCCTACGCGTACAACAACAGCCTTGGTCGACCTCCATATCCTCAAATGCATATTCTTCCATTGCCATATGTCGACCACCCGTTAAATCATCACTACCATCCAGAGCAGTCAGCGTACTCGAGTGCCAATGCTTCTAGTCAGACGTCTGGCCTAGGTGCAGGTCCGAGCACTGGCCCTTTGATGCACTATGCAGGATCTAACAGTAGCATACCGCCGTACACAGCGGCGGGTAGCTCTGGGGCTGCCCCGGCCTGTTACCATGTTAGCACACTAAGAGCTTCTGTGTGTCCACACGCTGCACTGACTTCTGGCCAGCTTGACGCTGCGTTGAACTTTGTCGAAACGTGAGTAGTAGCCGTCTATTCTTATTACTTTTTTTTGCTTTCACTCGTCTTTTTCTTCCATGTGTTTTGTCTTCGCTCAACCACTTCTTACTCGGTTTTACTGTTCCTTGAAGTCCAATGCTTCTAAATTGTACTACACTACAGCATGAGTTGTTTGAAGGGGGGGGGGCAGCAGTTACTATGCCTAAAGCTTTAATGCAACCCGATGTATGCCATTGTGGCATTGGAACCCTCTTTGTGCACATATGAATACACTGTCTTAAAAAGGTATCAAAAGCATTCCATGGGGATTACGATTAAATGCATGTGGTTGTTGACAAAGAATCTGGTTATTTTCATCGTTTAGGGAGCAGTTTTGCGCAACTTCAAGGCAAAACCTGACGGAATGTTGCCGCAGTGGCGCATTCGAGTTTGTCTTTAAGAGATAATTAAAGATACAAGATATGAAAGTCACTTTACAAATCGATTCTAACTTGTGCCAACTATAGACTTCAAAATATGTGCCCCAAACCACATTACTCCTATTCATCGCAGTCATTGCGACCAGGATCGCTAGTCAATGCCGAAGCTGGGCCTCAGGCAGCAGCTGCTGTGGCTGTAACAGTCGGTCTGGCAGGGCCCTCGAGTTCATCGTCAGGCTACCATGGCCATCAGGAGCGTCGTGCCCCTGTGCAGCATCACGGATATGTGCCAACGCCAACGGTTCATGGCGGTTACAATGATAATGTGCTTCCGCATGACCGCGATATGTGCAGCCTCCATGCGTTGCACGATACTACCAACACGGACCCAAATGAGCTTACGCCAGTGCAGGTGTGGTTTGAGCTGGTGCGCCGCATCCAGGTCAACTCCTTGGTACAAAGCTACATGATGGAGAACCTCAAGATGCTGTTTTCGCAAAAGGTGCGGTGTCTGCCGATGCTGGGAGCGGCAATTTCGCGTGCGGACTTTGAGGCTACAGTAATCCAGATAATAGCATCATCTCCTGATGGGGAAGGGGCGTTTGGGGCTTAGACTGAGATGTATACATGAATACATTATATGATGAGTTTGTTTGTACATCTAATTTTGGACACGTAGCTGTGATTATTTGTTGGGTGTTTCCATTCTGGGGATTGAGGAGTCTGTTGATTCCATCTAGCTGGTGTTTCAAAAAGAAAAGATGTTTTGTCGGTATTTGTCGGCGAGCTGACTGCAAGGCTTCTTTGTTGGGCTGAAATGAGAGAGTTGCCTTTAAAGATGACCTAAGAAAAAAAAAGATTTATTCTTTGTGTATGTGTTACCTTGGCAGGTTTGGGTTGATCCATTATAATTAAGGGTTGGTGGTGCCGAGACTTAGGGTTAATGGCATTTATCTTGAATAGGCAATTTTGGGAAACAACTAACGCAATACATATTTGGATACATGGAATGAGTAAGATGCAGGTGTGTAAGTACATATATGTCTATATCTGTATTTGCAATTAAAATCGGACAAGCACCTCCTCAAATGCGTGATTTTAGCTGTCAAAATATAATGGTATTTGAATAAGGTTTTATAGGGTTTCATAGTCAAACATGATAAATGATGAGGGCTTCAAAGGACTTGAATCTATAAAAAGACTGAGACAGTAGAGAAAAAACATCGCTTGTACCAAAGGTTGCTGCAATGGATATTGTCAAGGTTCTGAGGCCAAAACGACACTGGTGGCTCCCCAACATCACCACGTAGCTGTTGTTTGCCGTACTGAATAAGTGGGCCAAGGACTTCAGTAGTTGGTTGGGCTGC
Organism: Thielaviopsis punctulata; assembly: GCA_036034705.1. NCBI lineage: Eukaryota > Fungi > Ascomycota > Sordariomycetes > Microascales > Ceratocystidaceae > Thielaviopsis > Thielaviopsis punctulata. Next base: position 2,233,207 of record CM069897.1, read on the forward strand.
AAGGACATGAGGGTCTAGAGCAGTCTGCGAACCTGAAAATGCATGATTCTCTTAAGACGTGTGGTAGGTTTTTCTTATTCTTGTTGTAATTGAGAAAAGATGACAAGTATCGAATCAATATGCTTCGAAACAAAGAGAGCGAAATTCACATGCCCCACGGGGAAAAGAAAAAGAAAAAGAAAACGTGTGATGACGGAAAGACAGCACCGGCGGCTACTTTCTCACAACGCAAGTTACTGAATAACAAGACAGAGAAAAGTCGCGTTGGTGGGGCCTATGACTGTCAGTTTCACATGCAAGACGTGCCGCGCAGGAAGAAAGGTAACGTGTGATGGGGAAAGCCAACTGGTTTTGCGTCTTAAAGCTCTTTCAGCTCCGACGATCTGTGTGGGCTCTTGGAAAACAGCAGGCCAAAGGGCTAAGGAGGAGAAGAAGAAGCGAGTAACCAAGGCAAAAGGTTCTGGGGTTCAAAAGCGGAGCATAGTGTCCGCGAAATGGAAAGCTGAGGAACGGGTGACAAAGGAAAGGGAGGGGTTAAAGAAGTGGGGGCTTTGTATAGCTGTTTTATGTGAGATAGGGTGCATGTGTACATATGTTGTATTCAAGCACAATCATCCAAAAGGTCTCTACTTTTTCTCGAGTGCCTCGGTAAGTATACTTGATGCTGCAAGACAGAAACCGCTCAGCACATACATACTTGTATGCATGGATATGTAAACGTATGCAGCAGCGTGCAACACTATAATAAGCCTGTTTGTAAAAGCACTTACCTGAGTCGACGAGAAAGAGAAGAAGAAAGGAGGTGCTATCCATAGACTATACTTCCGCTTTTAGTGACACCAAACAAAAACAGAGCCCCGGTCGCTTGTTATAACAAGGTTCCGGCATACTAAAAATTTAAAGTGCATGTCTTTGACAATACATACACAATCCAAAGGAAGCGAAGAAGGTATAGCGTTCTTTACAAAGAGCTAGTTTTAGTTTCTTGCCTGAACACGAAAGTTCTTTTTGGTAGTGAAACTCTATATCTCAATGTACATAGCTTTTTCTGGTTGAACTTTTCGAAAAACAGGTCGCTCTACTCAACAAATCATAAAACACCATACCCATCACATCTTTAACTATTTCTCGGTTCTTTGCAAAGGTCTTAGTGTTCTTATACTTCTTCGTACAGGACGACCCGTGTAAACGACAAAAGATGCAGAGATTTACACTACAATACAGGAATTCTACACTCGGGGCTCTCAAAGTACTGTGTCTATATATTGGGTATTATCAAGTACTGCGATACATTAGCTGCGTCACGAGAAAGACGGAGCTTTTCCAGGGCACCGACCTGGTCACTAAGCCAAGTAAAAAGAGAAAAGTACTGCATCGTACCCCGTCCCCCGGATGCCAAGATGCAGAGCGCGTTGGATTGTATGTGTTTGGTATTGAGCCGAATGTCCGAGGAGATAAGATGCCTTTACACAATGTTTTTGACGGCCAAGTGCTATCGCAGTCCTGAGTTTGGAGATGAATATATATGTGATAAGAGACAGGCTCTTTCCGTACGCTTTTCTATGTTTCTTTGTAGTATTACGGCTCTGAAAACACACATATGTGTGTGTGTTTAGAGTCTGGCATCCGAGTCAGTCAAACTAGCAGCCGAGCTTTTGACTCTTTGTGGGGATGCAAAATCCTGTATATACGCTTACCGCCCTACACATACTATAGTAGTCACATCTCGGAAGTCCATTTGACAATTTGTTGCAAGAGCGCTTAGTCAGAGTACATCCTTGAAATCTTGGAATGGACATAACCAACTCAGTGTAGCATTGGCCGAGCGCGGAGTTAGGAGGCAAAGCCCACTTCTTGTCAAGTCCGGCAGAACCACGCGGAGCGGCTTTACAGAAGAACGAACAAAGAAAAGCAAGAAAGCATACGATTCTGGGATGTACTTACTGATATAGGCAATGTAAGCGAAAAAAAA
>CM069897.1:2255562-2268752 GCA_036034705.1 Thielaviopsis punctulata
AAAAAAAAAAAGAGCCGAAGGAATGAGGGGCTTTTTCTGAAAGTTGCTTGATTGGCGTGAAAGGAATGTTGAAGCGCACTTTTAACATATGGTATATGATACAAGTTACAGAGTACATTTTTATTTTTGCCAGGTTGAAGCGCTCTGACGCTCTGACCTCACTTGAAAGGAAGTTTTCAAAAAGATGTTCAGGTTTGGAACAATTTTCAAAGTGGCCTGAGGATAATTGGCCGTTTTTTTTTTTTTTTTTTATTTTATTTTTATTTTTTTTACGTCTACAACCATCGCTTTTTCTTCAAACATAAAGCATAGACACGATACAATACATACCCTGATGGGCCGAATTTATGCCATGTAGTAGCCACCGCTCTTTACGGGGTCAAAAGACCATTCATAACCTAGCTTTAAGAGCTTCTTCTATTCTCTAATTCATCGTAGGACCTGCTGAAGATAAGTACATATGTATCAGTTCTTGTCGTCATAGAGCCACCATGCCAATTACAAGGTTAACCTCAAAGTTCCAAGCTCGCTTCAGCTCGATGTTTAAGCCTCATTTTTTTTCTGGCTGAGTTAAAAGCAGCCTGAAAAGAATACATACCATACATATGTATATACACACTTGTACTTGTACGTACAAGTATACGTACATAAGTGCGGCTTGATTTAATTGCCGGATTTGTCGGCCGGCCGTTTTCTCGCTCTAATTGAAGTGAGTAACATCATAGCAACTCGTTGTTATTCCTCCTCAAACTCGAGCGGTCTTTTTATCGACTAGGTTTTTGATGCAATAATGCCGTGATTGAACCCCACGTTTCCTTACTCACTTGTAACAGGATGACGAGCAACTTAAACCAGCAAGAACTCGAGGCTTGATACATACCACTGTACATAGTCTGCCGAGGCTGAAGCTCGCGCCATTAAACGTTGTACATATGTTGTTTATGGGCCATACAGACTCTAAACTTCCCCTTTTGATGCAAGACGTGGGTAAGGGCGGCCAGCAGATGAGAAAAACAGTTGGCTTGATTGCTGCCCCTTGCACTCCACGCCTTGTTGTTGACTTGTTTCTACTACTACATCACCGCTATATGCAGCATCGTAGCAATATCCAATATGTAGTACATACTATGTACACCGTGGTTATTGTCATGCCATGATACTCTCCCCCATCCCCATGAGCAGACAACAGATCGATACTGACTGAGTGGCGCGATTCTTGCTTTTCCGGTCAAATTCAATTACCGCCGGTGTCTGACTTTTTTTTTGGCCAGGCCATTCTACCAGAAACCCAGTCATTGAAGCGCTTAACTGGTCATACAAGTACTGTAACTGAGCCCTGCAACCGCGAATCAAACCCACCGGGAAGTTGTCATTCTATTGGACATGGCTGCCATCTAACCTGGGCATTCATCATTCAAAAATACATGCATTCCGTTTACATAGGGAGAGGGGAGGATGGATTTCTCGTTTTCCAAAAACTCAGTTGTAAGCGTAGCTCCCGTCATATGAGGGTAAATTTTTTTTTTTTTTTTTTCGAAGCATTGGCTCCAAAAAAGATGGCAATTTTGAACCTGAGAGTTGACGAGTCTTGCGCATTGCAAGACAAAATTGTTGGACCAAGATAACAGGTACTTTGGTCTCTCTGGTGGGCCCATACAAATTTACTATTGTCGACAGGGTTTTACTCTGTACTCCACTAACACCAATTCACCGTCGGACTGCGAAGCCGGACCTTGTCTAAGTGAACCTTTCTCTCCCCCCACGACTAACAAGAAATACTCTCAGTTGACTTATCATTACAAAGAGCAATTAACCCACCTGTGTAGTCAGACAAACAAGAGCTTCATGCACTTCGGCATCTGTCCCAATGATTTCATCCAATTGTGACAGCTGGAGCTCCTACTGTACTATGTACGTAGTATGTGCTTGTTCACAGCATTAATGTACATAGTTGGACACTGTAAGCGTACGGAGCTAGCCACGGCCGGATTCACAAGTACTATGTACATATGTACATCTACATATTAGGCCAAACCAAATGAAATTTCTTGTTCTTGTTACAGAAAGCACAGTCAACGAACCGTATTACACTGAAAGGGCGGCAAGAATATCATGATATGTACGTAGTACATACTTCAAAGTAAAAAGAACAAGGCAGGATGAGTTAGGCAGAGGCAAAGAGGCACAGTACGGAGTACATAGTATGTACCCATAATTTCTTTTTCTGGACCCCGCTGGCTGAGTTGCCCTTGAGCTGTAGGAACCTACGAGTACGTATGTATGTATGTACATATGTACTGGTATGTACAAACGTAGTACATAAAGACACGCTTGTATGCATCATACATACAGTATGGTATATGCATTGAGCAAATAGAGGGAAAAAAGTGGGCAAGGGACGACAAGGGAAGGGACCACCCCTCCTATAAGCTTGGCCAACCAAGAGAAGGAAGGTTTCCATATTTGAGCAAGGCAGCTCCCCTTGAAAGATACAAAATCTTGCCTTTCCCTCTTTCTCTTTCTTCCCTTCTTCTTTCTCTCTCTCTTTTTCTCTGTTCCTCATCCTCACTTTGCTTGTTTTCTTGATCCTGAGGTCCGGGATCATTTCACTGCTTTGTAAGTCCTCAATGCTATAATCATCATCATCGCCGTCATCGTCTCCATCACTAGTTGTTCTACTCTTTGCTAGCTTTGCTGCGCTTCGCTTTCCTTTCTTCAGCTTGCTATTGATGCCCACTCCTGTCTTCGCTTTGCCCTGCTTGTCCTGTTGTTTGGGATGCTTGCTTGATGACCCCGCCAAAGCTATCCGGCCGAGGTCAACTCCAAGCTCCCAACAAAATCATTATCGGATGACAATGGCTTCAATGAAGCTTATAACATGAATCCCATCGTCTCTATATCATCAATTGGATGATTGGATTCGTTATATTCGCTGTAATGAAGCGATTTCATCCAAATTACGCACTATATAACTCCACGCAAATCACCCGCCAATTTTCCACAACCCACAGCTACCCCACCACAGCCTCCACGCACCCCGTCCACCACGCTCATTGGATAGTCATTGTTAACAAAAATCTCTTTCCACAGAATCAACTACTTTTTCGAACAGGTTTCGATTTTTAATCATTCAAAATGGCCATTACCAAGGTTCACGCTCGCCAGGTCTACGACTCTCGTGGTAACCCCACCGTCGAGGTCGACATCCACACCGAGACTGGCCTGCACCGTGCCATCGTCCCCTCGGGTGCTTCCACCGGTTCGTACCCCTCATAAGAATAAAGATGCAAACGTAAACAAAAAAAAATCAGCACCATGTTCTAACTGCTTCTAGGTCAGCACGAGGCTTGCGAGCTCCGTGACGGTGACAAGTCCGCCTGGGCCGGCAAGGGTGTCCTGAAGGCTGTCGCCAACGTCAACGACGTCATTGCCCCCGCTCTGATCAAGGAGAACTTTGACGTCAAGGACCAGTCCAAGATCGATGAGTTCCTCATCAAGCTGGACGGCACCGCCAACAAGACCTCTCTGGGCGCCAACGCCATTCTGGGTGTCTCTCTGGCTGTTGCCAAGGCCGGTGCTGCCGAGAAGAACGTTCCCCTGTACGCTCACATTTCGGACCTGGCTGGCACCAAGAAGCCCTACGTCCTGCCCGTTCCCTTCATGAACGTTCTGAACGGCGGGTAAGTTTTTGACTCCATTGAACCACGACGGAAAGGACTTTTAAATGCTAACTAGTTTATAGTTCCCACGCTGGTGGTCGTCTGGCTTTCCAGGAGTTCATGATTGTCCCCTCGGAGGCTCCCTCGTTCACCGAGGCCATGAAGCAGGGTGCTGAGGTCTACCAGATTCTGAAGAGCCTGGCCAAGAAGACCTACGGCCAGTCTGCCGGCAACGTCGGTGACGAGGGTGGTGTTGCCCCCGATATTCAGACCCCCACTGAGGCTCTGGACCTGATCATGGCTGCCATTGAGAAGGCTGGCTACGCTGGCAAGATGAAGATTGCCATGGACGTTGCCTCGAGCGAGTTCTACAAGGTCGAGGAGAAGAAGTACGACCTGGACTTCAAGAACCCCGAGTCGGACCCCTCCAAGTGGCTCACCTACGAGCAGCTGGCTGCTCTGTACTCTGAGCTGTCGGAGAAGTACCCCATTGTCTCGATTGAGGACCCCTTCGCCGAGGACGACTGGGAGGCCTGGAGCTACTTCTACAAGACCAACGATGTCCAGATCGTCGGTGATGACCTGACTGTCACCAACCCCCTGCGCATCAAGAAGGCCATTGAGCTCAAGTCGGCCAACGCCCTGCTGCTCAAGGTCAACCAGATTGGTACCCTGACCGAGTCTATCCAGGCCGCCAAGGACTCGTACGCCGACAACTGGGGTGTCATGGTCTCTCACCGCTCGGGTGAGACTGAGGACGTCACCATTGCCGACATTGTTGTTGGTATCCGTGCCGGCCAGATCAAGACTGGTGCTCCCTGCCGCTCTGAGCGTCTGGCCAAGCTGAACCAGCTGCTTCGCATTGAGGAGGAGCTTGGTGACAAGGCTGTCTACGCCGGTACCTCTTTCCGCACCGCTGTTAACATGTAAAGTGTTGATGAGTGGAATGCGTGTAAAGAAATGAATGAATGAAACCAGAAACCCTTCCGCACAGCAGGCCTTGATGGCTTGTTTCCCGATGATGAAGAAGGATAGCGCTTGTCTTGGATCGGTCGCTGGGGTCACTGGCAACAAAGGAATGAGTGAGCAAAAGGCACTCTGAACTTTTTTCGGGATTTGGCGTTCTTATTGTTTTTTGGAGATCGGGAATGGGCTTTTTTACGAACAAACGAAAACTAGTATATTAATGGATACCCTGCGGCAAGGGGAATGAAATAAGTAAACCACAGGTTTTTATGGTGACGTGATGTAATATGTACTATGTACAACATGCACATGTAAATGGCGTTGAGCCACCAAGAACATGTCGAGACATGTCAACCCTATTGGGACCATGGGGTTCTTGGCGGACCTCTAGTCAGCGCGCTGTTTACGAGTTGCCGGAGCAACCAACTCCAGGATTAAAATCCACTACATGGCGGTGCCACATACTACATACAAGTACATATTAACAAAGAAAGTCGTCGATACGGTCGGTGAAGCTGTGAACAAGGAACGCGGTACATGTGAAATACACGGAAGGGACAATTTGAAGCCCCTCAAATTTGGTGTTTGTTATTTCTCCCCACCTTTGTGTGTATTTTCAAGGTTTTTCCTGATAAGTATACATATGGTACAAGTACAGTGTTAAGTTATGTAGACAAAGAACAGAAAAGGCTGGATTTGCATTTCGTCATTGATCAAAACTTTCTACATACTTCTTTTGTTTTATCCAACCCATTAGGAAAAAGTCAGGTTGGCTACAATTCAAGGCTATAGATCGAATTGAAGGGGCCGGCCTTTTTCTTAGTTTCTCTTCCTTTTTTTGTTCCTTTTTTTTTTTTTCTTTTTCTTTTTTTTTTCTTTTTTCTTTTCATTTGTTTCGTATCTTGTTCTACCCTTAAAACTTCATCGGCACGACCAACATAACTTCGCGATAAATCGTGTTTATCGACTACGCCATCTCGCTCTTGACAATCTTCCATCATACCGATACCGATACCGATACCGATACCCATAACCCATAATAAATACTGTTATTTCACGTGACAGTCGTCATCGAAGAGCCCGCAGTCATGACTGGCCAAGAGGATCCCGTCAACTTTGATATCCTTGAAAGCCAAAAGGAAAACGTGCAGTCTCTTCCCGGCGGTCATTCAGCCCGCAAGCTCACCCAACTCTACTCGCCGAATCCGCTACGTCCGCTCGCCACACCGAACCCCGCCGATACACAAGATGCCAACTCAGAAAAGCGGGCTGAGTTTGAGGCGGAGCTTGCTCTCATAGACGAGTCGGATGACCCACTGGACGTGTATGACCGCTACGTACGCTGGACGTTAGAAGCCTATCCTTCGGCACAGGCCACGCCGCAGTCGCAACTGGACGTGTTGCTGGAGCGCGCCACCAAGACGTTTGTCAGCTCGTCGCAGTACCGCAACGACCCGCGCTACCTCAAAATGTGGATATACTATATTCAGTTCTTTAGCGATGCCCCGCGCGAGACATTCTTGTTCCTGTCTCGCCACGGCATTGGCGAGGCCCTGGCCCTGTTTTACGAAGAGTTTGCCGCGTGGCTCGAGAGCCAGGACCGCTGGGCCCAGGCTGAAGAAGTGTATAAACTGGGCATTGAGCGCGAGGCGCGTCCACAGACGCGTCTATTGCGCAAGTTTTCCGAGTTTGAGGGTCGCATGGCCAAGCAGCCCGAGGAACAGAGACAACCTGCATCGCCGGCAATTCCGCCTGTGCGGGCTGCGCTTGCAGCAAAGATTGACCCGTTTGCGGCGTCGATGCGGGCGCCCGTGGATCCGCAGGCGGCGCGGCCCTCAGCTGGCCTGGGCAGCAACAGCAGCGGTGGTAGTGCAGGAAAGGGCAAGGCCAAAAGCAAAATAGCGATCTTCTCGGATGCCGATGCCGCACCACCAGAGCCGGTGTTTGGGAGAAAGGCAAGTGAGGGGGCAAAGGGATGGGACTCTATTGGGTCAATGGCGCAGCGCAAAAAGGAGAATAGCATGGAGCCCAAGCCGTGGACAGGAGAGACGCTCAAGGCTGGTGGAAAGAAGCCGACTGGGCCCAAGCTGGCTGTTTTTAGAGATGCTGTAAGTTGATTCTTCTTCCTCCTTTTATTTCCTGCCCGCATACAACAGAAAGAGGCTTTTGAGCCGGAGAGCAATTGCCTCTTCTACTCTAGAGCAAATCTCTACTTGTTTCTGTTTTCTTCTTTGTCAGCACTTGGTGGTTCTTGTTCTTATCTTAACGTTTCCCCCAAATCTCTACAATGGCCCCGATGTTGATGATCATAGGACTAATTAACGAAATCGTGGCGCTGTGGCGCATTCCCTTGTGTTTTCATATCAAATTCAGTCTCAGAAATCAAATTCTTATTCTACCCAGGCTCATGCTCGTTCCCAGACTGTGGTTCAGGCCCACACTCATCGACAATCAGCATTGTTTGACCAACTAGCGCAGTACAAGATCTCATCGGCATCAGACCAAGTAGTCATGAATCCTCGTACGGGAAAGATGGAACGCATTTTCGTCGATCTTGAGATGATTTACCCAGAGCCCGATGTCCCGGGCACTGAACTCAGCTTTGAAGAGGTTTGGGCTCGGAACCGAGGCTGGCTCGGTAAGGAATGGGATGAGGAACCATCGCATATGGACATGGAAATGGAGGCAGACGAAATGGACATTCACGCAGACGATATAGATGTTCAGGCAGATGAAACTGACATGCAAGAAGGCGAAGAGACTGAGATTCAAGAGGATGACGAGGTGGAAATGACGGCAGACGTGGTTCCAGACACACGCCATGAGGATAGTGTCATGCTTGAGCAACAGCGTCGGCTTCAGCGCGAGCGCGAGCGACAACGACAAAGAGAGCGCGAGGGAGGGCGTGAGAGGGAGAGGGAGAGGGAGAGAGAGTTGGAATTGGAAATGGAAATGGAGCAGCAGCAGCACCAGGTCAAGTCACAGCAGCGCCTGATACTAAGTCCTAGGCCTAAACTCGCGATCCACCGCGACAGTCCCAGCGAGGCTATAGGGCCAGCTGTGAAGGCAAAGATTGTTGTTCACAAAGACTTGCCAAGTCCGGTGGCGGGGTCTCGGGTGGCAAAGATGCATATTCATTGTGATGCGGTCGTCCCGCAGAAGCAAAAGCTAGCAATCCACCACGACGATGGGTCTGTTTTGTCGAAGAAGCAGAAGCTGAGCGTGCATCATGATGGCTTTGGCGACGAGAATGCCATGCATGGTCTGGCAAATGGACCTCATGGTGTTGCAGCAAACGGATCAGCTCGACGACCGACTCAGATGCAAATGGCAATGCATGGTGACGGTAGGGTGAATGTGGATGAAAATGGGCAAGTGATTCAGGAGCAGCCGCGGGCACAAAAGAATACTGTTGTGGATTACAACGAGACGCAAATCAGTAAGTCTTTACTTTTCTTTTGTGATAGCCTAGCTAATACCTTAAAAGTCAAAGCCAAGCTGGACTCGCCATCGCGTCCCAAAATTGCCAAACGTAAAAGCATGGCGGCCGAACCAACAATGACCATCCACACCAAAGCAGCTACAGACGACATCTACGATATCTTCAATGCGCCGCTGCCGCAAAAGAAGGCAGCCTCGGTTGGAACAACAGACGATGACGAAGACTACGACTCGGACGAATACATGACAGACGCCGAAAGCACAATGACGACCAAGAACGTTGATCTCGACGAGGTTGAGGAGGTGGAAGACGTGGAAGAAGACGACGATGATGCTAAAAGCGATTGGTCTGAATTCACAACGCGAAAGGCCGACGATATGACGAGCAAGACCAATCCAGATTTCACAGTGCGTGGCGTGATTGAAGAGGGCGGCGGTGATACTAGTGAAGAAGACGATGATGGCAGTGATGTGGACAGTGTGGAAGAGGTGGAGGTTGAGTATACTGAGATGGGCGAGACGACCGAGGCCAACCAGTCTTCGCATTTCACAGACCTGGGAACTGCAAGCTTTACGGACTTGGGGAACACAAACTATACCAACACGGGAAATACGACCAACATAAACACTGGAAGCATCACCCAGGCAAACACGGGAAGTGTCACTAAGACAAACACGGGAAGCAGCACCCAGGTAAACACCGGAAGCATAGCCACCATAAACTCCAGAAGCGCCTTTCCGCCTGACGATACAATCTCTGCCAACCAGTCTTCCCTCACTCCGACTGGCTCTCAACAGCCTCCATCCCAAGATGCCACACAAGAGATTCCTCCTCCACCACCACAAAAGTATACCATTACACACACCAAGTTCATTCCGGTACCGCCCGAGGATTATGTGGCTCCGACCAGGCCATATCGCGACCCGGCCGAAGTTGCTAACAACCGACTACCGTTTATGACGCCCATTACCGAGCGCACTGAAATGTCTCTGGATTTTCAGCAAATGCAAGGCAAGACCCCCAGCCGCATCCGTAGCGGGGGTGGCATGGATACAATGCTAGAAGAAGATGAAGACAATGAGCCACTCTCGTCTATTGGCCCCAGTGAGCTGCTGACGAGCCCGCTTGCCATTCTGACAAAGTCACCGCTTGCGTATAATACCAAGATTTCCCAGCCGGCGTTCCCGCGTCCGCGTTCCTACAATGATATGGCGAGGGGATCGCCTGACAAGGGTCCCGTGATTACTGAGGTCAAGGTTAACCCCATGGCCAGTGATGTGCGGCAACAGATTCTCGCGACAATCCGACCCCCGCTGGGGGTCTTTTCCGGCTTCTATGACCACAGCACGGAGAACTACGAAAAGGGCAATGAAATCCGCCGCTTTGCTCGGGCCATGTCCAAAGCAAAAGCTAGTGGTGATGCGCACATAAGTCCCGTGATTCGTCTGCCCGATAGTCGTGGAATGTATACGGTGCGCAAGGAACTTGGCGCCGGTGCTTTTGCGCCAGTGTATCTCGTAGAAAACTCGGCCCCCGGCGCAGCAGCTGAAGATGAAGATGAGGCTGATGTGCTATTTGGCGCAGTCATGCCGCCAGCTCGCCAGCGCGCTGCCCTCGAGGCGCTCAAGATGGAGACGCCGCCGAGTACGTGGGAGTTTTACATGATGCGGCTGGCACATCGACGTTTGGGTCCGCATAATCGTGCAACGGCATCGCTGTCATATGCGCACGAGCTGCATCTGTACCGTGACGAGGGGTTTCTTGTGCTACCATTCCATGCGCACGGAACGCTTCTTGACGTGGTGAATTTATTCCGCGCTGAGCCATCGGGGGTCATGGACGAGCAGCTTGCCATGTTCTTTTCAATTGAACTGCTACGCACGGTCGAGGCACTGCATGCCAAGGGCATTATGCACGGCGATCTCAAGGCTGACAATTGTTTACTGCGCATCGATGTGGGGGGTGGTGCGCACGGCGAGGCTGCCACGCTGGGCAATTATGGTGCAGCAGGTGAGAGCGTCCCGCTTACAGCGCCGTACCAGGTCGACGGTAGCGGTGGCTGGGCGGCGCGCGGCGTCACGCTGATTGACTTTGGGCGCGGTATTGACATGCGAGCGTTTGCAGCGGATACAGTGCAATTCTTTGCCGACTGGAAGACGACAGCGCAAGACTGTGCTGAGATGCGCGAGGGTCGGCCGTGGACGTGGCATATTGACTATCACGGACTGGCGGGCATCGTGCACACGCTGTTGTTTGGCAAGTACATTGAAACCGTACGAGCCGAACAAGGCGTTGGCGGGGCGCTGAATGTGAGCGGTGCGGCAGGGCGGAGGTATCGTGTGCGCGAGAATATGAAGCGGTATTGGCAGACGGATATCTGGGTGGAGTGCTTTGACTTGCTGTTGAATCCGGGGCAGTTTGTGGAGGAGGATGGAGAGGCCGGGGGGAGGTTGCCGGTTACAAAGGGGCTGAGAAGGGTAAGGGAGAAGATGGAGAAGTGGTTGGTGGTGAATGGAGAAAGGGGAACGGGGTTGAGGACATTGATGAATAAGGTGGAAGCGTTTGCTAAGGGAAGGCGGTAGTATGTAAGTATGTATTACATATATTAGAGATACATACAAAGGTTATATGACGGATTTCAGTCCAGGGCGGTGTAAGTGATATAGGGTTAGGGTTTGTGCCCTTGAATGTGAGAGAAAGAAAGAAAGAAGGGCGTCTGTTTTTTTGTTTAAAAAACAAGAGAAAGGTCAAGTTACACGGATTCGGTTGGATATTTGTAGCTGTATGTATGTAGCACATATACTTGAAAAAAAAACTCCCCATCTACAAGCCTCACCGAAAGCCACGTCAAAAAAGGGGAAAAAAGTATTCATACAGGTTTGTTGGGGGAGAAAATGGGATGACGGGAAGTTATGGTGGCTTATACATACATTTGTGAGGCTTTGAAAAATGGAAATAACGAAGAAGAAGAGGGACTTGTGTGACACAGGGGCGCTTGGTTGTGGCGAGAAAGGGTCAAGGAAAAGGTCGACTTGCAGTACATATGTATGTACTTGCAGTGTAGTGGCAAAAAGCCCCAAGTCGTACTCGTAGCTTTGGCTCGGCGGTTGTTGATTAGCTGTTTGGCGCTGCTTTCTCTACCCTTCGGGGTTCTTTTACAGCCAATTCGCGCCAGTAAGAACTGAGATAAAACTGGGGCTTTGTTTATGTACAAGTATCCGCTTTTCAGTTCTGCTCTTTCCGATTTTTTTTTTTTTTTTTACCAATCCTTCCTCTCCTCCCCCCTTCCGTTTTCTTTCCTTTTTTCTTCCTCTTTTATTCAAGCCACGTTTGTCCAGCCACACCTCGATTTCTACAGCCTCACTTTCATTCAATTGAACCTATTTTTTTTTTTGTCTATTAACAAGCTCAATTCAAATCATCCATTTTCGTTAGGACGTGCCCATTTTCAAATCTAAAATTCAAGCTAGACAGACCTGTGAGATTCTGCTCTCTTCTCCGCTACGGCGCTTGATCGAAAGCTTCTTTCTTTCTTCCTGTCTAGATACTCGTTTCTCCTCGCTCTCTCTTGTTTCCACTTCGTCCGCGTTTCTTACACGAATTTTCCTTTCTGCCTGGCTCTTTCTTTCGTGGTTCCCTGTAAACACGGTTGGAAGCTGGCGCTACATCATCTATCTTTATCTTCAGCTTCCATCTTCCCATCCATCAGGCTGCTTTCTCAACTCTGCGCAGGCTATCGGGTGATTTTGCCACTCTGTTGATCAGACCCAAGTCAGCTATAACAGACCGAACCCAAACGCGCCAATCTTTCAGAACAGCGCTGGGTTTTATCCCATACCTCGCTTATTGCTGCCCTGAGCTTTGTTTTGGCGCTTACGGCCCGAAAGAACACCCGTCGCGCTTTGCTCATCCCATCGCAAAGCTTTAAATACTCGCGCGTCCTATCTGCACTCGGCCCCAGAACCTCCTCCATCTCGAGTCAGCGGCCATAGAATTCAATGGCCGCGGATAACAGCACAAACGGACTACTTCTACCGCAGACATCGCAGACCCCCGTTGCCCACATCGCGCCTCCTAAGTCAATGGACACTGAGGATATTGGAGCCGTTGCTGCGGCAGCCGCCATGGCTGCAATTACCAGCCATGCCGAGGCAATGGCATCTCAGGCCCAGATGCAAAACGGCGCTGCTTTACACCCCGAACACCAGACCGCCAGCGCCCAAGAAAGCCCCAACCCTCTCAAGCGCTCTCTGGAACCAGAGCAATCAGAGGACGCTGAAACGGCCCGCCTCAAAATGGCGCGTCTGGAGGAAAACAGCTTAAGCATTGCTCCTCCATCTCAGGAATCATCGCATGTGCCGCTTCCCGAGGGTATTGATTCACAAACAGCCAATGCTGTTGCTGAGCTGCAGGCCCTTCAACAGGCCCGCGATATCCCCCAGGCGTCTCAGCCCCCGGCCCCGACCCCAACCCCAGCTCAACCTCAACTTGCTGAGCCCACAGTTTCCGAGCAGGCTCAGTCACAGCAACCTACACAACAGTCCCATGCTGATGCGCCGTTTCAATCCGATCATCAGGTGGAGCCGCAATCACAATTGCATACCCCAATTCCATCTAATACTGAGACTCACATTCAAGCCAATACTGCTCCTGCTGCGTCGTCTCAAAGTTTGGCTCATGGGCAGCACTCTCAACAGCCTCAACAGCCTCAACCTTCCCAACCCCAGCAAGAACCTCAATCGCACATTCAGCATCAACCTCAAGAACAACCTCAGGAACAACAACAACCACAACCACAACAGCCACAACCACAGCAACCGCAGTCGCAACTGTCAGCGCAGCCACCCACACAACCTCAACAACAACCTCAACCGCAAATTCAGCCCACATCTCAGCCACCAGCACACCCTCCTCAACCTCAGCCCCAAATGCCGCATCAATCCGAAGATCACAACCGTAGCCTCACGCCCGCCGAACACCAAGAAGTTATGCGCTTAATAGACACGGACGTGGCTGCTCGTGCTGTTGAAGCCTCAGCTGCTGCTGCCGCCGCCGCTGCCGCCGCTGCTGCTGCTGTTGTTGTACCTACTGCAAACATGGAGCCGCAGGGCCAGCTTACCGTG
>CM069897.1:2278323-2313148 GCA_036034705.1 Thielaviopsis punctulata
ATGTATGTATGTATGTATGTATGTATGTATGTATGTATGTATGTATGTATGTATGTATGTATGTATGTATGTATGTATGTACATAGAAATAGCCCTGGCTCATTAATACTATGTACAAGTACAAGTATACGTAGTCAAGACAGAAACAACAGCAGGGATGCGTGAGAGTTCCAAAAAAGAGAGCAGATGGTTTGATGACGTTTCATCAAAGTGTTAATTCGACTATCACGATGTTGCCATATAAGGTAGGACAAGAAAACGCAGGTGTGTGTATAAGCATGTACATATGTAAGCTGGGTGTTGCCGTTTTCTATTCAGACAAAGTCAGATGGAATCCAAGGCACTAATGAACTTTCAAACAGGGCACTAGTCAAGGTCCCTTTCTGCAAGGTACGCCCATTTTCACAAGTACCAGTGGTACATAAGACTTGCCCTAAAATCAGTGAGCCAATCAACCCCAAACTAACTAATGCCACCCATCTTTTTCTCTTATTTAACTTCTTATTACTTGTCACATATCATCGTTATGCATGTCTTCCTTTTTTTTTTTTTATTCCCGCCAAGAAGCCTGTGAGACCGCCTTGATTCCTTTAGCCGCTACTACAAGTACAAGTATGTACTGGTATACATACGTATGTATATGTACTAACTATGGAGCTTGCATGCGGCGAGTCTGTATGTACTAAGTTCATACTAGTACCTGTACAGACTACCCACTCGACCTTTGGAATCCTGCAGCAGTCGCAAGTAGAGTACGCGTACGCGGAAACACAATTAGCGCGAGCTTTAGTGCAGTTTTGCGTTTTGGTGGTTCCTGACTACTTTTACATATGTACACGAAACTTTATTGGCATCTCATCTCCTTGAACAAAACCCTAGACCCTAAGCCACGTAAGTAAGTACATGTAGAACACCACTGCAATGCAATTCTGGACTATGGAGTTTTCCAAATGAATCAAGAAAGAATCGGCCCTGGTTCAATCAAGCAAACGACCCAGGAAAGTCGCAGTCAAGGGTCGCACCCTCAAGCAGTGATGCAGTGCAGTTCCAGCGCAGTCTACTCTACTAGTAAAGTATGTACATACATACATACTCATTTCAACCCTTTAACTGCCCTTGCAATCTGTTTTTATTCCTTTCCTTTCTTCTTTCTCTTCTTTCTTTCTTTCTTTCTTCCTTTCTTTCTTCTTCTCATCCCATCATAAGTTCGTTCAAAACTTACTGAGGTTTCCTGTTTATTCTTCCCTTTTTTTCACTTCTTTTCTCACGTCCAACTTGAGAGTCTCTGCTCTCTACCACGCTCCTTTTTTATTAAACGTATTCTATACCGACTTATCCCACGCTCTCTATTCTTTTCTTTTTATTCAGCCATCTTAAACCAAAATTCCAGAAAATTCTTGCGTCGCTAGCTTATTTCAGAGATTTCGCCAATATACATACATCTCCAGTAAAACAGACAGACAAAACCACTGCCAAACCCACCCGCTTGTCCTGTCCTGAATCCCCCAAAGAAATCAAACGAGTAAGTTTACAGACAACTGCTTCTTGTCAACATCCGTTCCCCAGTCTGCGCACATCCCAGCCCAGCTGATCTGCTGCAGCAGTAGCGCAGTTTGTTGGCTTACGATTCCTTTTTCTCGGGGCTTTTCCTTCTACCTTGATTTTTTTTCTGTTCTGGCGTTTGTGGATGCTGCGAGGCCCCAAGCCACCCCTGTGATGAAGAGAAAGAGAAAGAGAAAAAAAAGTTTTTCTTGTTTCTATTTTCTTCGTTTGGCTGCGCGTCTCCCGGCTTCTCAGTCTCCTCTGTGTACTTCTATTTTGGTCATGTTTTTTTGGAGGCCTTATGCGCTCCCATACTTTGACGTAACCAGAGAGATTCTCAGGGGGGGGTCACAGATTTCAAGTGCTACTACCACTGCAACGTAATGCACCCAGATAATCAGGAAATGAGAAGGGGGGGGGGGGGGGTATGACCAGATATTGTACAAGTATGTACAAGTACGTACATACATACAAGTACATACATACTTCTAGCTGAAAGTGCTTTCAAGCCCTTTTCAGTCTAAGCCAAAGGTGAAGCTTAGTCTGGCCACTTCCAATCCAATGGCCAGTAGCCGTTAGGTTAGTCAAGTCGAGTTAGCCCTTTGGACTAGACTAGACTAGACCAAAGTCAATCCTAGACAGGGACCACGGATGAGCTCAGTGGCGGGCTTTTGGTTCCTTGTTTTAACTTCCAAGACCAATTCCAATTAAAAAAAAAAATCAGAAAAGAAAAAAAGGCAGGCCAGCCCCGCTTGACTTCTGCTGCACAGACATGCATATACTATGCAAATTGTACGTGCGTCTTGTGTCTGTCTTTCCCTTTACAGATTTGCCTTCATATAATTCCCCGGTTGCCTGCTGCTTTCCCTGCCCCTGTCCCTTTTTTCATAAAATCGGTTTGTTTTTCTCTTTCTTTTCATTTCTTCAATTTTTTTTTTAATTCTTCGTTCGTTCTCTTTCTTTTTCCTCCTTCTTTTTCTTTTTTCTTTTTTTTTCCTCTTCTTCTTCCTCCTCCTCCTCCTCCTTTGCCTGCTCTGCTTTGCTCTTGCGCGCGTCCGCTCATTTATTTCCTGATCTTTCACTTGCACTTTGCCAGTCTGTCGTTAAACATCTTGCTGCGTGTATATTCTCTCTTTTCCACTCTTGAACAGCATTCCTTACTGTGGCCTTGCCCTTGATCACGCCGTCATCTAACGAACCGCCTAAAAAACCAAAGTCCCAAGAATCAACAATGAAGCACGCCGTCCTTCTCACTGTCGCCGCCTCGCTGGCTGATGCTGCCTCGCATGGCCACCGCCACCTGCACAGACGCGGTTCTGCCATCGCCAAGCGCCTGGAGACTACCACCCGGTGGGTTCCTGCCATCGAGACCGTCTACATGCTCAACGGCCAGCAGCTCGACAGCGCTGCTGCCGCCAACGGCATCAAGAACGGCGAGTACCTGGCCGTCGGCTCGTCTGAGCCCACCATGACCACGCCCACCCCGTCGACCACTTCGACCACTTCGACTTCGACCTCGTCCACCCCCACTTCGACCTCGACAACTGGTGGCATGTTCATCGAGGCTATTACCAGCAGCAGCAGCAGCAGCACCTCCACCACCTTCACCACCTCGCATGTGCCCACTACCACCTCGCATTCGTCGACTCTGAAGACCACCAGCTCCAGCAAGACTTCTTCGGCTGCTGCCACTTCCAGCTCCAGCTCCAGCTCCAGCTCCAGCTCCAGCTCCAGCTCCAGCTCCAGTTCCAGCTCTGGCACTGGCATCGATGCTGAGTTCCCCAGCGGCAAGATCAAGTGCTCCGAGTTCCCCAGTGACTATGGTGCTGTTCCCGAGGACTACCTGGGTCTTGACGGTTGGACTGGCATTCAGAACGTGCCCAACTACAACGTACTTGCGTCGACCATTTCGTACATTGAGACTGCCGTTTCCGGTGGCTGCACCAAGAACTCGTTCTGCTCATACTCGTGCCCGCTCGGCTACACCAAGTCGCAGTGGCCCAGTGCCCAGGGCTCGACTGGCCAGTCCATTGGTGGTCTCTACTGCAACTCGGACGGCTACCTGGAGCTGTCGCGCACCAGCTACAAGACCCTGTGCCAGGCCGGTGCTGGTGGTGTCTACATCCAGAACGACCTGTCGGAGCAGGTTGCCACTTGCCGTACCGACTACCCCGGTACCGAGTCCATGACCATTCCCGCCCTGGCTGCTGCTGGTGCCAAGATCGCTCTGACCAACCCCTACGCTCCCACCGCTTACACCTGGAACGGTGCCTCCACCACTGCCCAGTACTACGTCAACAAGAAGGGCTACAGCGTCGCCGATTCTTGCGTGTGGAACTCACCCATTGACCCCAAGGGTGCCGGTAACTGGGCCCCCGTCAACATTGGCGTTGGCATGGATAGCACTGGTACCACCTACATCTCCATCTTCCCCAACACCCCGACCACCACTGCTACTCTGGACTTCAACATTGAGATTACTGGTGATGTCAGCACTACTTGCCAGCTGATTAGTGGTACTTACTCTCAGTCCCAAACTGGTTGCACCGTAAGTCTTTTTTTTTCTGCCACTTAATCGCAAAGCATCGTTACTAACAACTTTACAGACTGCTGTCAAGAACGGTGGTACCGCCATCATCCGCTATTTCTCGTCTTAGGTGCCGGATCTTGAGTAGTTGCTTGCCCTATGGCTTCTTGTAGTCGCTTGGCAATAGCCCTGGGGTAACAATGTGGTAAGACAAATGGCCAACTGTTCCCAATACGGAAACTCGTCTTTTGTTGTCATCCTGCATTGTGCATAAGGGTTATGCCGTGTGGGTTCTACATACTGCCCCCCTCCCCTCTTTTGGGGCGTTTCAATGTCATATAAAGGCCCTGAATCTATTTTTGTTGTTTTCGTTTTCTTCCCATCTTTTCTACTATTGCCTTGAATTTTTCTTGTCTTGTCCTGATTTGTTGTGGCTAGCTCTTTTTTTTTTTCTTTCATATTTTTATACTCCCGTTTCTTTTTCTTTATGTGGCTGTTTCTGCTTTCGATACCTCTTTGGATGCCTGTGGTTCATATCCTGACTGCATATATATCTGGAATATGATGTTTCTTGTTGATCTAACTATGCTTGATTAAGTGCTTCTTGATATGTCTATGATTCATGTGAGTTAATTTGTTGCAAGCCACGATTTTCTTGGAGGGGTGGTTCTTGTTGTTTTAACGTTTGGATATTCCGTCTTTTGATATTGATACGGTTGTTTTGTTACATGAAGAGATGGCGATGTTGCCTGCGCAAGCAGAATTTTCTTTTAATGTTTATAATCTCAGTACGCAAGACTATGTTGGAAGTATATTCAATATTCAATGCAATCTAAATGTATGGTACAAATCAATTTGTTACTTTATCGGAGCTTCCTTGACTTTTTGTGTATCACAAGATTTGTTCCTTTCTCTCTTTTTTGCCCTGTGGAACCTGATCCCGTCACTGAACTGCTGTGTACCTGCCTCACTTGAAATCATCGAGGACCCCTTGTGTTTGTTTCTGCTCAACATCAGACAGCTGACTCGAGCCCTCCTCTGAATTCCAAAGTTGGTCCCGCAGTTTGAGTATCACGAAGCGTTGTCCAATTCTTTGACTAACAACCGCAGAGGCAATTGCCAAGTTTTAACGACTAACGATCCTACTTTGTTTGTTTATTGTCGTCAGAGTTTCCCGTGGTAAACTTTATAAATGGGAATCCACATGCATGACTCTTATTGGCTTATTAAAAAAGACTCAAACATTTCAATGAGAGTTTGCAGATTTCCACAGTATTGGAATGGCTGGCTAGCCGATTCCGGACCCAAAAAACTTTCAGAAAAAAAAAAAGGTGCCGCAAATGGTGCCATCGCTTCCTTCCTTTACCCGTCAACGCCCGTCTATCTCAGGAAAAGCAAGCCAGGCGCAACAGAAAATACAAATAAGAGCCAGGAGAAAATTTTTTTGGGCTGAGACTTTGGAAACGGGAGCAAGCAAAGGCAATGAATGAATGAATGACCTGTAGAAGGAACGAATAAAGTGATGCATCTCATCTGAAAGCCCCAACTTAGATCATCTAAAGTTCATAGAGCTTGATATTCCTTCTGTTTGGAAATCGCGCTTTCCTCCAAAGAGTGCAGTGTCTCGTTTTGCGCGCAAAAAAAAAAAAAAAAAAAAACCCCACCATGAACAACTGCAGAGAGCAACTGCCCCGCGACGCTGACAACCCAGTTTTTGACCCCACCTTTGCCTTCTAATAAGAGCCCGTAATACTAGTAGCTTTGCTTAAGGTACTACTTACTACAAGTTGCCATATGTACATACATACATACATACATACAGTTCCCTCTGCAAGCTATTTTGCCTCTCCAATTTCTGGTTGGCGCAAGCACTCAAAGGGAAAGTTTTGTCTTATTTCTCATTTTCTCTTCCTGTTTTTCTCTTCCTCCCTTTTCTTCTTCCTTAGCTCCAACTGTATTCGTTTGCTTTGGCAGTTCTACAATCAAACAAAACTCTACACACATCTTCACAATGGCTGATTCGCGCCCTATTGCCATTCTGTCGGTCTACGACAAGACCGGCCTGCTGGACCTTGCCAAGGGTCTGGCTGCTAACAATGTCCGCATTCTGGCTTCGGGCGGTACCGCCAAGATGGTCCGTGAGGCTGGCATTGCCGTTGAGTGAGTTTTCCATTGCCATCAAGTTTGATAAGGTGGGAGCACTCTGTTTCTAACCGCCTTCTTCTCTCTGCTACAGGGACGTTTCCGCCATTACCAAGGCTCCCGAGATGCTTGGTGGCCGTGTCAAGACCCTCCACCCCGCTGTCCACGGTGGCATCCTTGCCCGCAACATTCCCTCGGACGAGAAGGACCTCGCTGAGCAGAATATCAACAAGGTTGACTACGTTGTTTGCAACCTGTACCCCTTCAAGGAGACCATTGCCAAGCCCGACGTCACCATTCCTCAGGCTGTCGAGGAGGTTGATATTGGTGGTGTGACTCTGCTGCGTGCTGCTGCCAAGAACCACGCTCGTGTTACTATCCTGAGCGACCCCAACGACTACGCTGGCTTCCTCAAGGAGCTGTCTTCAGGCTCCATCTCGCAGGAATCGCGCAACCGCTACGCCCTCAAGGCTTTTGAGTCGACTGCCGACTATGATACTGCCATCTCGGAGTACTTCCGCAAGCAGTACGCCAATGGATCCTCGCACATGGCTCTGCGTTACGGCGCCAACCCCCACCAGAAGCCCGCCTCGGCCTTCATCAAGGGTGGTCCTATTCCCTTCAAGGTGCTGGGTGGCTCGCCTGGTTACATTAACCTGCTGGATGCCCTCAACGCCTGGCCCCTGGTCAAGGAGCTGAAGAAGGCTCTGGGCAAGCCTGCTGCTGCCAGCTTCAAGCACGTCTCGCCTGCCGGCGCTGCTATTGGTCTGCCTCTGACTGCTGAGGAGAAGAAGGTGTACTTTGTCGACGACATTGAGGGTATTGATGCCTCGGGTCTGGCCCAGGCCTACGCCCGTGCTCGTGGTGCTGACCGCATGAGCAGCTTTGGTGACATGATTGCCCTGTCGGATATTGTCGATGTTCCCACTGCCAAGATCATCTCCAAGGAGGTGTCTGATGGTGTCATTGCCCCCGGCTATGAGCCCGCTGCGCTTGAGCTGCTCAAGAAGAAGAAGGCTGGCCGCTACTTGGTTCTGCAGATTGACGAGGCTTACGAGCCCGAGCCGCAGGAGATTCGTACCGTGTACGGTATCAACCTGACCCAGGGCCGCAACGACATTGCGATTTCTCCCGCTTCGTTCTCCAACGTCATAATTCCCAAGTCTGGTGCTCAGCTATCGGAGGAGGCTCTGCGTGATCTGACGATTGCCACGATTGCCATCAAGTACACTCAGAGCAACTCTGTCTGCTACGCTGCCCGCGGCCAGGTCGTTGGTCTGGGTGCTGGCCAGCAGTCGCGCATTCACTGCACTCGTCTGGCGGGTGACAAGGCTGACAACTGGTGGCTGCGTTTCCACCCCCGTGTTTTGGGCATCAAGTGGAAGAAGGGCACCAAGCGCCCCGACAAGTCCAACGCCATTGACCTGCTGGTCAGCGGCGAGCTGCCCAAGGACGGCCCGGAGCGTGCCAGCTTTGAGGGCGTCTTTGAGGAGGTCCCTGCTGCCTTTACCGAGGCGGAGCGTGAGGAGTGGCTGTCGAAGCTGACTGATGTTGCGGTTTCGAGCGATGCTTTTGTGAGTTTTTTTTTTTTTTTTTTTTTTGTATGTGTTATGTTGCGTGTTGACTAACACTTTCTTGTGTAACAGTTCCCTTTTACCGACAACGTGTACCGTGCCGCCAGAACTGGTGTCAAGTACATTGCGGCCCCCAGCGGCAGCCAGAACGACGAGCTTGTCTTCGCTACTGCTGAGGCTCTGGGCATCACCTTTGTCCACCAGGGCACCCGCCTGTTCCACCACTAAGTGTGTTTAACCAGTTATGGGACAGAAAGGATGAGAAAAACATGTATAAATATAAACAGGAAATGGGAAGGAAATGTTTGGGTTTTTGTTTAGGGTATGGCAATGGAAAGGTTTTTGGAATTTCAACAAGCAATTTTGTAAATAATACATGCGGATCAACTCGGTACACAAAAAACAGAGTGTAGTTTGCTTGTGAAAAATGGTGATGGTTGTACGTAGTAGTTGCTGATGAGCAAAAGTAAAGATGAGATGGATGTTGTGTAACTCGCTGCGAAGGCGATATAATAATGTATGTATGGGTTAGCTGGCGGCAGAGCCCGGGTAGAAGCGGAGCGCGCCGTTGTGTTGATTTTAGCGTGTGCTCTGTTGTTTGTGTGTGAAAGTGAAAGGTCAGAAATTGAGTTGTCGTGAAGAGTAAAAGCAGCGGGAAACATGAGACTGAGAAAAAGAGGAAGAGAAGGAAATAGAAAGAAAAAAAAAGAAAAGAAAAGAAAAGAAAAGAAAGAAACCAAGAGGGTTATAGGGCTTTTGTTTTGTGGGCTCAATACTGGGAAATACACACGTGATCCGGCGGATTAAGGCGGACATTGTTTTTGCTACATACACATGTACATTCATATGTACATACATATTATGGAAGAGGACTGAGTTGAATCTCCCATCACAAAATAGCGACTAACAAGTTGGGAAGATGACGAGGACCTCAGTATCAAGGTGATACAGTTACGTAAAAGGAGGAAAGCTGGATGATGGGGGTTGGATTAACATATTTGGAGATTACTGTTTCACAAAAAGGCAAAAGAGATGGAGAGAGAGAAAGGATATGCCGGGCTGATTATAGAAAGAAAAGGAAGGCCGGGAGTTGAGATTTCGGGTGGTGGAGGGGAGAGGTTGAGCCGGCAGATGCTTAGAATGTTCGAAATGATTTGTTTAGAGGTGCTTTTCGAGGGGAAAAAAAAAGCACAACTACACACAAAGCACAAAGTCGCAGCTCGCCTAGTAGCGTTCGTACAAATCCCAAAGACCCGGCCGCCACCAGCCGATGAGGAAATAAGGATTCACACTGTGTGCAACAGAACTTGTCATGTTGTACATACATACATAGAAAGTGTTATTCATTACTCGTAAAAACTGGTATTGAAATTTTCTTGTTCCCCGTCAGCTTTAACCGGATTCGACCTAATACAGCTTATATAATGTAACCCCAGAAAATAGCAATACTATGTATGTATTGGTATGTAGAGCTTCTTATCTCAAAATCGTCTCTTCAACTCGTTCTTGCCTTGGAGCAGAGAGCTAGCTATTGCGGTATGTATGTATGCCGAAAATTCAGTCTTTCCGTTTTCGCTCTCAGAGTATGTACATAACGGCATGTGGATGTTAAACCCTAACTCACCTCTGATAATCTCCAATTTCTGGTTGTTTCTATAGTACGGCTACCTCCTACCTCTTTCTTGCTTACCTCTTTTGACGCAGTTCTGACATTTAATTCATTCATTCTCTTCTCTCATTTTTTCCCTCCATCGCTTTTTCTTTTTCTTTCTTTTCTTCTTCTTGTTATCAATCAACTCGAAATTTCTTCTTTGTTCTTTTCTCATTTTGTTTACCGGTGTTTTCAAGTACTTTTCTTATCCATTAATTTCTATCTACTTTTACATATACATTCAAGCACATACATACATTATCGAGAGAGAAAACAAAACCCTTGTTTAACCAACGCAACGTCAGGAGGAAGAAGAAGCTTCAGCTGGTTTGAACCCAAGAACCCTGCTCGACGTCCTTTTCTCTGCATTTTTTTTTAAAGTCTTTTCTCTTAATAACGTCCAGTCTAGCTAAATCCTTATCAGCTCAGTTACAAATTGAGCTACATACGTACATACATGCCGTGTGTACACTTAAATATATAAACCTCTTCTCTTTCTCTCCCTCTCTCCGTCTCCTTCTTCCTCTTCTTCTTCTTCTTCTTAATTCTCCCTACCCTACAATTCCAAACATCAGTCCAACACCGTCACGATGCACAGAGTCTCTTCGCTCGAGACTTTCGCCATCACGCCCGCCCAGCGCTCGTCTCGTAGTGGCTCAATCGCTTCAACTCGCTCGCGCAAGCTGAATTTCAACCCTGTGCCCGAGCCTTGGGATCCTGCTGTGACCAAACAAGACAATATCCAAGCTGTCGGAGCTTTTGAAGTTTCCAGATGGAAGCGCATTCGTACGTCCTCCCCCTTTTCTTATTGTCTACTACCCCAAATAAAATCGCCATCCCCAAAATTTTAGTCGTGTGACATACTAGCTAACACTATCCCGCTCTCTAGTCCAAGTCTTTGCCACTGTTTGCTACTGCCTGGTCGCCGCTGGAGTTGTCTTTGGCTATGCTGCCCTGAAGCCCGTGCTCAAGAATGAGGGCGCCTATCTGGACAAGTGCACAACTGATGGTGCTTCCGAGACTGACATCAACACTTGCGTTGAGATGCACCTCAACTTAATGTTCACTGTTGCCGCTGTCAGTACCAATGTTGCTGCTCTTCCTCTTGGTGCTCTGCTGGACGCCTACGGCCCTCAAGTCTGCGGTATTACTGGTGCTGTGTTTTTGGCTATTGGTTCTCTGATCATGGCCAACACCGACAGAGTGCCGTTTGACGGTTTCTTGTTTGGTTACATGTTCCTTGCTCTTGGCGGCCCCTTTACCTACATTTCCGCCTTTCAACTCAGCAACGCCTTCCCGCGCAACTCCGGCCTCGTCCTGGCTCTCCTCACCGGTGCTTTTGACGCCAGCTCCGCTCTGTTCCTCGGCTACCGCGTCATGTACGACCGAAGCAACGGCGACTTTGACCACAAAAAGTTCTTTACCTACTACCTCATTGTGCCCGCTGTTATTGTTCTACTGCAGCTTACCCTGCTGCCGAAGCAGAGCTACAAGACGGTCGGTGAACTAGTCGAGGTGGCCGAGGAGGCTGAGGCGGCCATCGACGCCGACGAGGCTGCTGTCTACGACGACCAGATTGACGAGCACACGGCCCTGCTGCGCGATGAGCGCCGCACGCACCGTGAGAGCGTGGTGGCCGATATTGAAGAGCTTCTCGGCGACCCCAAGGCCGGCAAGCAGGCGCGGCGCGAGGAGCGCAAAAACGAAATCTCGGGCGTGTGGGGCGTGATGCACAACAACACGGCGCTGGAGCAGATTGCGTCGCCGTGGTTCATTCTGATTTGCGCCTTTACCGTGGTCCAGATGACACGCATCAACTACTTCGTCGCCACCATCCGTCCGCAGTACGAGGCCATTTTTGGCGACCACGAGGCAGCTGTGGCCATCAATGACTTTTTTGACATTGCACTCCCCCTCGGCGGCCTGTGCTCCATCCCCTTCATTGGCATGATTCTGGACAACACGTCGACAGTGGTAGTGTTGACGACATTGGTCACCGTGGCCACGCTGATTGGCGTCCTCGGCACGCTGTCGTCTGTCCCCGCTGCTTACGCCGGCGTGTGTCTATTTGTCCTGTACCGACCCTTTTACTATACGGCAGTTAGTGACTACGCCGCCAAAGTGTTTGGCTTCCGCACTTTTGGCACCGTGTACGGCACCATTATCTGCTTGGCAGGCCTGTTCAACTTTAGCGAGTCGGGCCTGGATTACCTGTTCCACCATACGTTTGGCGGCAACCCAATCCCCGTCAATGTGATTCTGCTATCGATTGGCTTGCTCCTGGGCTTTGCCTTGGTGACGTATGTGGGCGTCAGTGTGCGCAGACTCAAGCGTAGAATGTTGGAGGAAGAGGTTAACGCTGCCGTCTACCACAGCAGCTACTAGGGTTGTTAGTTATTAGGGTTTTGCTGTTATCTTTTTTTAAACATCTTTTTGTAGTAGGATAAAAAATAAAATGAATAAAAGTAAATTTTGTACCAAGTCTATTGAGAAAAATGGCCACGTCTAACCCTTGCCCAACCCTTAAACAACAACTTTATCTTACACCAACTCCATCGGCGTCCCAACTGACCGCTCTTTGCGTTTCCGCACTCGATCATCCTTTTCCGCACCCTCCTCAGACATCATGGCGTCGACCTCATCTCTCATGGCATCCGTACCCGGAGGGATATCGCGAAACTGTACGCTGGGGGCAGCCTCGACGAAGCGCAGCTGTTCCATGATGTGGGAGACAATATCGTTGAGTTTCTTGGGGGTGTTTTTGTTCTGGCGCGCCTCGCCGAGAATCTGCTCAATGGTGGGGAACAGGGTGTCCTGGCGGAACTCGTTGCGCCACGGCGTGTGCATGGGCAGGGTGGCGTTTTCCTTGATCTTGTCGCTGTAGCCAATGGCAACCGATGTCTCGTAGGCCCAGGCCCGCGCCACATTGCGCGGCGTGTAGCCGCCGCCGCCAAACATGATGACGGGCACGCCGAGCGTCTTGATGTATTCGGCGCAGGCGCCGTGGCCCTGGACTTGCAGGTTGAAGCGGCCGAGGCGGTCGCCGGCCAGCGAGTCGGCGCCGCACTGCAGGGCAATGGCGCTGGGGCGGAATTTCTCGTTGATGCCGCCAATGACTTTCTGGAAGAGCTCCTTGTACTGCTCGTCGGTGATGCCGTCCAGCAGCGGCACGTTGACGGCGTGGTGCGCGCCCGGGTTGTGTTCGCTCTTGGGGCCGTTGTCGTCGAGCGCGCCGGTGCCGGGGAAGAAGTTGTTGGGATCCCACTTGTGGAACGAGCACGTCATGACGCGGTCGGAGCTCCAGAACGCCTCTTCAACACCGTCGCCGTGGTGCACGTCAATGTCGACGTACAGCACGCGCGGGTAGTAGCGTAGGAGTTGCAGAATAGCCAGCACAATGTCGTTGATGTAGCAGAAGCCCGAGGCCTCGTTCTTCTTGGCGTGGTGCAGGCCACCGCCCCAGGCAATGGCAATGTCACTCTGGCCGTTGCAGATTTTGCGGGCGGCGTCTAGCGAGCTGCCGGCCGACATGGAGGCGTAGTCGTAGAGACCCTCAAAGATGGGGCAGTCGCTTCCGCCGAGACTAAACTTGATGTCTTCGTTACTGTCATAGTCGCGCGGCGTTGGCTCGGACTGCACGGTGCCAAGAAAGTCCAAGTATTCGGCTGAGTGGAACTCGCGCAGTTCTTCGTAGGTGGCGGCGCGCGAGAGGTAGTTGTCCATGGCAAACATCATGCCGTACGAGGAAATTAGGCTCTTGGAGAGGGTGAGGCGCCACGGCTTCATGGGGTGGGTCTGGCCAAAGTGGTGTTTTTCCATTTCCGGGTTGCAGTGGTGCGAGACGGTCCAGCCCTTGGGGCGCTCGATGCCCATTTCCAGGGCCTGTTTCTGGCACTGCGAAAAGTACTGCTCGTAGGCTTCTTCGCCGTGCTGCTCGAGCGGGATGGCGTGCTCGTCTATTATGGAGTAGTCGTCGCCCTTGTCGGAGATGTGCGGGAGGTAGTTTGGTTTGGGGGCGCGGAACTTGAATTCAAACGCCGGCGTTTCGACGGTGGCGCTGCACGGATCGGCGGGCGGGGCGGCAGCGGCGGCAGCGGCAGCAGCAGCCTTGTGGGGCTGTAAGTAGTCCATGGCGGCCAGAGGGAGAGAGAATGCCGGGCTTGGTTCCACAAGATGAAGTTGATAGAGTGGGTGATGAAGCTGGTGGTGAGACGGCACGGATGAAAAGGAAGGATGAAGAGTCGAACTGTGACTACCTGGGAACAATGGCCAGTGTGAGTAGTTGTGTAATGAGCAAATGTGATAGGATATTAAGGACAAAAAATGATGGTATCGTGAGTTTGATTATGAATGGGGAAACTTTGGAGGTTCAAGCTAACAAGAGTTACAGACATGGCGGATGCTGGCAGACGGCGGCTCTTAGTGTGCAGCTGCTGGGATTTCAGCGCCTCTTGCTGGGGGGGACTCATGTGCAAGTAGCGCGTCTGCAAAAGCCGGTGCAGAGTGACTTTTGGGGGCTCTATCAATCAGTGCAAGGCTGGCAGCCTCACTGTGCGAGACTTTTTTTTTTTGCGCGAAGGGCCAAAACGCCTCATTGGCTGTATGTGTGTACACTGTACTTGTGCTGTCTTAACCCTTTTCTTCTTCACTTCCTTCTTTTTGAAATCAATCTTCTCCCTTTACAACCAAATCTCTACGCTTCTTGTTGCTTGCATCAGTGCCGCTCATCACCGGATTTCTGCATGTATTGATGTGCATAAAAAAAGGTTGTTTTATCCTTCTACATACATACGCATCTCAGAAGCTTCTGCGGCCCATATTTTTAACGCTTCGGGTGCTTGGTGGGAGCGAATTCCACCCCTCTTTTTTAGGCCATGAATTGACAGATTACAGCGGTTGGCAGAATCCCTGGTTGCCAGAATACAGCGCACGATTGACAGGATACAGCGGCTGACAGCGCACCTGGTTGACACAATACAGCACACCTGCACCCTGAAAAATCTGTGAGTGGTGAAGCCCCAATCCATCCTCTGTGGATTTCTATTGCCTTCTTTTTCTGTTCTTTTTTCTTCCTCATACTCTGTACATACATACATACAATACAAGCCATGGCTGTTTGAATTTCTGTCATTTACCATATTTTCGCTCTCTCTTGTTCTACTTTATCAATCTCATCTCTTTCTTCTCTCGCTTGTTCCTATATACAAAGACGAACAACTTCACTCGTTTCTTGCTTGCGTGGCTTTTCTGTTCTGTTCTTCGTTCACTCCTTCTTCTTTGCTTGTATAGAGAGAGTTCGGCGTCTCCAAGACAGTCATACAAGAAAACTCCTCCTACCTGCTGTATACATACAGAAAGTTGGTCACAGAGAGTTGGTCCCATCTTCGAGAGTTGGTCCCGTCTTCGTCCCATCTACTCTACTCTGTACCTTCAATCACGTGTCTGCCGTTGCTTCTTTTTTCTGCCTCCCACCTTGCAATCAAGAATCCAAGCTTGACATCCTGCTTGCTTGATCTGTCTACTATTTGCTCTTCAACACTTTGGCTTTTTGCTTTTCTTGATACCACTCTGTTTACGTTTCTCATATTATCTTGATACAATTTACTGTTACCATTACTATTACTGTTACATACCACTATACTGCTACTACTACTGCTACTGCTACTGCTACTGCTACTGCTACTGCTACTACACCACATTACATACCCACCCCAACTAAATTAACAATCATGCCTAGAGACGACCTGTCCATTGACTTCGTCAAGAAGATGCCCCAGTCCGAGCCGCTAGATCCCGCTGTCATCCTCGATGAATGGTTCAACCGCGTGCAAAACCTTCCTGAAGAAGTCCGCTTCATTCAAGATGAAATTGCAGACAAAGACCGCCAATACGCCGAGTGCATCCGCATAGCAGAGGACCGCGACGCCAAGATCCAGAAATGGATCAAAAACCAGGGCAGCCACGAACCAAACCCTAGAGAGGACCAGCTCCGTCTCCAAGTCCGTGATAGCTATTCCCGAGCCGACAAGATTGCCACTGAAAAAGTCGCCCTCACCAACCGTCTCCAAACTATCATGGATAAACATCTTCGCAGCCTTGATCTGCAAATAAAGCTCCTCTACGACCGTGCCGAGCCGGGCTTCTTGGAACCAAACGAGGTGCCCTCCCTCCTGCGCCCCAGCCCTGCCAACAAAACCGCCCCCTCCCTCTCGCTGCGCACTGCCACCGGCCTTGCTTCTGCCGGTCTGCCTTCTGCTATTGCTACTGGCGTTGCTGCCACCACTGCGGCCCAATCGCCTACTACCTCTCGTGCTTCTACCTCTCAAATACGCAACGCTCAATCCGCCCACCAACTCGCCGCCTCTGCCCCCGTCAGCCCCGCCGCCAGCATCATCCTCAACCGCAACCAGCGTGAGTCTTCTGCGGGCGCTGCCGGCCAAAAGCGCCCTCGTATAAACAGCGGCGCCAGCGCTTCTGCTGTCTCGTCCAGCTCTCTGGCCCGCCACTCTTCCCTCGGCCCCGCCAGCGTGTCTAAGAACGCCGCCGCCTTATCCATAGGCCCCAGTGGCACCGCGCGTCCCACCAGCGGCGGCGCCGGCGGCCCACGCGCATCTTCAGTCAAGGCCTCGGGCAACGGCGGTGGCGCCGGCGGCCGCAAAGCAGGGACTCCTAGCGGCGGAGCCGGCCGTAAGAAGGCTGGCGGCGCGGGTGGGAATCCCAAGTCGTCGCTGTTGCGCGTGCGCAAGTCGACCAAGACGTCGCCTGCGTCCACGGGCGACAGCGAGCTCTCTGACGCTGACAGCGGCAGCGACATGTCGGACCACGACGGTGCGTCGGGCGCTGCCGCTGCAAGTGTCGGCATGAGCGGACGGAGCGGCGCGGGGACGCCCGTGGATGGTGGTGCGGGACGAGGCGGGTCCAGTGCCAGCGGCGTGGGGAGTGGGAGTGCAGGTTTTGCCGCTGCCGGGTCGGCAGGGTCGACGCACGACGGCGTGGTAGTCCATGGGGCGGGAGCGAGCGGAGCTGATGGCCATGTGGACGTGGACGAGGAAATGGGCGACTATGACGAGTCGGGGGACAATAAAAAGTACTGTCTGTGCCAAAAGGTCAGCTTTGGCGATATGGTGGCCTGCGACAACGACGACTGTCCGTATGAGTGGTTCCATTGGTCATGTGTGGGACTAGAGAGCGAGCCGAATGGGACGTGGTATTGCCCGGTATGCGATGCCAAGAAGCGCAAGTAGATATGAAAAGGGTGTGTGGCTGTATTACTACTATAGTAGTAACTGATGAGAAACTGATAATTTGCAACCCGGTTGGATTCCATGATGGGTGCGTAACCACATCTTTATAGACACACGCATGTACAAAGTCACAACACACGAAATAAACACAGCGAAATTGCAAGAAAAACAAAAGACATGGTATAGAATGACGTCAAGCTAACAGAATTATGTATGGTACGTTTAAAAACAAGACAGACAACATGGGTGGCAAAAGAGAAAGAAACCCCCTTCATAAATGAAATGGCGCCGGAAAGGAAGAAAAAAAAAGCAACTATGTAAATGACGGCCCGAGACAAACGCAGAGAAATAGGGAATAAGAAGAAAGGGAGGAAATGGCTTTGTGAATATGATGTGGTTTTTTGTTTTTCTTTCTTTCTGTTTTTCTGGAGACCAAGCCGTTGCTTAGTGCTCCAGCAGACGCAGCGAGCCTTGAACAACAACGTTCTCCAGAATCGAACCAGGAGGAATGTCAATGGTGCTGCCCTCGGTTGCCACGATAATCACGGTACCCTTGAGCGTCACACCACGGTTGATGTTGACGGCACCGGTAATGGTCAGGTGGTCCAGCTCAATCATCTTGGGAATCGAGGGGATGCGCTTCTGGAAGTCCGAAACCTTCTTGAAGTCACCACCCAGCTTGATCAGAGGAGCATCACCAAAGCGGTTGGGGCTCATCTGCAGCTGGCCGTGCTTGACAGTGTACAGGTCCGACTTGACCAGCATCAGATCCGAGCATGTCTTGACGGGCAGGAAGCGACGACGGGGAACATTGACACCGTGGGCGTTGCGGAAGTGGCGAATGGCAGCACCAACAGCCGTCTCCAGCTGCAGAACCGAAATGTCACTCTCACCCTTGCTGTCGCCAGGAATGGTCTTGCCGTTGGGGATAATCTCCATCTCCAGCTCATCGTTCTCGACGACGCGCTTGATGGCCTTCAGGTTCAGCCAGATGTTGTTGGTGTTGAAGTACTTGAACTTCTTGATCGACTTGAACTCGTTGACGTGCTCCTTGGGGACCTGGGCAATCTCCAGCAGGCGGACCGAACCGTCGTAGTCAATAATGGTACCACCCTTGACATCGGCCTTGGTCTTGTTGGTCAACTCCATAATGTACTCCGACTCGGTCTCAACCATGTGCTGCAGAATACGCAGGTCAACGACGGCACCCAGGTTGTCAGCGTTGGACAGGAACAGAATCTCAATGCCGCGCTCGAGCAGCTGGTCCAGAATCTTGGAGTTGTACAGAGACTCAAAGACGTCACCATGGCCAGGGGGGTACCACTCAGTGATAGCAGAGTCGAACTTCTTGGGCACAGGCAGCAGCGAGTCCTTGAGGATACGGGGGTAGCGCGACTGGTTAAAGGTCAGGATCTCCAGGTTGTGGCCGTCGTACTTCTTGATAATGGACGCAGTGTCCTCATCAGTGTTGAACGAGTTCATCAGAACCAGAGGGACGTTAACATTGTACGTCTTGTTGAGGAACTCAATCTGGCGCACTGACAGATCCAGGAAGGACATGCCATCACGGACCTCAATGACCGACTTGGGACCAACGCAACCCATCGAAGTACCCAGACCACCGTTCAGCTTCAGGACAGCCAGCTTGCTGAGAAACTGAGTAGCCTCGGTGTCAGCAAGGTCATCGTAGTCGACGACCTGGCCCTGAGCCGGAGGGCGGATGCGGTCCCAGTCACTTGTAGATTGTTAGTACCATTGTGTCATGAGTATCGGGCGATTGGAATAACGAAAAACGTACACGGCGTTACCCTTGGCCTTGTCGTTAAGGTAGCGGCGGAACAGGGCAAAGAAGTTGTCCATCTCGGTCTCGAAAAGAGCCTTCTGCTCAGGGTCCTGGACGGTCTCGGCCAGGTTGGTCAGGGAGTTCCGCATCTGAGCAGCAGCAACGTTGGTCGAGGTGTTCTCAAAGGCCTGTAAATCAGAACTAGTTAGTCGACGTTTGTGAGCCATGGAAGATAAATCAGGCAAAAATCTCTTCATTCTGCAATATTGTGGTGTCAAACGACAAGGAGATATAGACTTTGCTCTGCAGCTTTTTTTTTTTTTTTTTTTTTTTTTTAGCTGTTGTTTTATACCATGCATTTGACTGGCTTGTCTGTGCCATATAATGACCGACGACGCTCATCTTGGGATCGAATTGGACCCCGAAACAATGGCCGCGATACTTGGAATTGCAACTGTTTTCATTGCAAAAGGGAATAAAGCTGCAACATCACAGGCTCCGTCTTGTAACAAGTCTCCACGCTTGAAGGATAAAAGGTAAAAGGAAAAGCCGGACCCTTGTCGCCCCCATTTGCACCTGCAGCAAACAATCAAAGCTTTGTGTCCTGTATGCTAAGCGAGACGACAGTGAGGCTTGTCAAGTCTAGCTAGGCCCACGCTGACTGAGACAAAACTCAAGCCATTCACTTTCACCACTTGGCAGTAGAAAACGCAAGCACAAGAGCCCGAGCCGGCGCCCCAAGCTCCGCTTTCGAGTCGTAGCGAATTGCAGTATGAATGCAAGTGTAGCTAAGCAACTGCAAGCGGAGAGAGAAAGCTCCTACTTGTACTTCGTCGACACAAAGGGGGTGAAAACACTGGCAAACTACAACTGGATGCTCTTAACAGCCATTGCAGTCTCCCGC
This sequence comes from Thielaviopsis punctulata, assembly GCA_036034705.1. Classification (NCBI taxonomy): domain Eukaryota; kingdom Fungi; phylum Ascomycota; class Sordariomycetes; order Microascales; family Ceratocystidaceae; genus Thielaviopsis; species Thielaviopsis punctulata. The sequence goes on from CM069897.1 coordinate 2,297,691, forward strand.
GTAAAGATTTTGAATTTTAAGCAAGGTGGGAAAGGGAAAACTTGCCATGTGGCTGCGAGTCTTGCCGTGCTTGCGAGCAAACATGTCCTCCTCACCACCAGTGCCGCTGGTGGGCTTCAGGTGAGTGGCAATGGAAGCCTTGGGAGCAGACATTGCGATAAGCGTGTTGTGTAATAAAAGTATCAAGCGGCGTCGGGTCGAAGGGTTGCGGGGCTACGTTTGCGCGTAACAACGATGATGCGGCTTGGAATGAAAGCACAAATGAAGGCTTCAAAAACAAGACAGCTGTAGGAAGATAAAAAGATATGAGAGGGGGGGAAGAGATAAAGATGAATATAAGCTGTGGTGGACGGCTTATAAACAGGATGGAGGAAATGGAAAAGAAGAATGTGGAAGAAGAAGGAAAGAGAAGAAGAAAAAGGGAAAGGAAAGAAGAAGAAATGAACAAGTCCAGAGGAAGGAAGTAGAAGCTTTTAAGGGGTGGCGGAGCAAGGAAAGAATCCCGAGCAAGCTGGAGAAAGAAAAGGAAGGGGAACGAAAGCAATAACTTGTTTAAGCTTAGGCAGGAGGCAATTAAGCTAGGCTAGTAGGGGAGAAGAACACAAGTACATATGTACTATGTACGTATAACATACAAGTACACATATTTATTGTAAGCTCAAGGGAGAAAGGGATTGAGGGCAAGGCAGGAAGCATAAAGCACAGCACGTATCAAAATCTTGAGGCGAGGCAGGCGCAGACTGTACTTCTTCTTTTTCTTTCCCGGTGAGAACCAGTGGTACCTTGAAGAAGATTGTAACTGATACCACGACTCTAAAATCACTATGCACTTGTATGTATGTGGACCGTCGACAACAGGCAGCAAGAGTTTCATTTCTGACTATGTGATTCTGTATATACTATGTATCTACTTCTCAGCGTTACTTATTTCCAGCTGCACAACTCAAAACTTGTGTGTTGGGTTCTACTTGTACAGAGACAAAGTCAATACGTCAAGCCTAGCCAACATGTGAAGACCAACTCAACTAGGGGGTATTTTTCGAGCTTGTGGTTTGTGGTTTGCCGTTCAGCCGTCTCCTTTAACATATATATATATATATGCATGTACTTGTAAGTAGTAGCATATGCCACTCGTGGCACTCGCTTTCCAGACCTACGCAGTATGTTGAATTGTTACGCTAAGTTGAGTCCAATTTCGAGACAAACAGGCCAAATAAAATCATGGATAGACAACAGGGACGTCGTTTGGTAACCGAAAACAAAGCAATTAAGAAGCTAAGCTAGGCCAGTGGGGAAGGGAGAGAGGGGCGGTCCCTGTTCACTCTTGTGTTTTTATCTGTTCAGTTCACTGGCTTTCTTTTTCCCTAATTCCTCATAAGTCTTGTTCTTGTCTCCGTTCTGAATGAATTTGGAGTCTTCTACAAACATACATATACATACATACATACTTTTAATGCTTGTGCCTCCTTTCCATAACCCCAACTTATCTTTTGTCCATGCATTGCGTTTTTCTATTCCTATATCCTATATCAAAACGCACAAGCAATGCGGGTTTATGCTAAATATCAAGTTTTCTTTTCTTATTTTAACAAAAGGTACGATCAATCTCAAGATCGATGAAGCCCCTCTTTTCCAATCCCCTTCCTTAAACAGCTAAGAGCTTGAAAACGAACAAGCCTAATACAACTTCTTTTTGGAACGAATTTCTCTGTAGGCAAAAGACAATGAGACTACGACATACGTATAGTACTTAGTCAAAGACAGTAAGCAATAAAATATTCATTAATGAAAAACCGTGAGCAATATACTCTGTCCACATCTTATGAGAAAGCCCGATTTTAACACCGCCCTGCCCCGCTTTTGCACAGGGCAGAAGCTCCCCCTGCACCTTGCAACGCCAGCTAAGAAGCATCTTGGGGGTATTTTGACACATGGTATGCAGTAGTATTTTCACTAGGTCTCTTGATGCCTGTACTTCAGATAGATGTATGTATGTATTTGCATTCTTTACTAACTTGCTTCTATTTTGAAGAAAAGCTTTGATAGACTCCCTGTTCTTTTTGCTTTTCTGTCTCATCGATGGTTTGCCAAAACGCCAGGATGATCAAGTTTTCAACTGTGAAATCGCATGTCCGAAGCGTGCAAGGTCCAGCCTAGATAACAACTATCACGTATCAGGGTTAAAGGGGGGCATAACTCCTTGTAGAAACTTTGACATTGGCGTTCTAGGCGTCTACTGCGTATCATTGCATTTGGAAGCCCGTTTGTTGTTGCCGCGTTGCCAGCCATCGCCAATCAATCAATCGAAGCCAGGGGGGAAAAGAGAATTAAACGGCAGCTGGGGTGAAACCATAAGAACAACGACGATGGGTTTCTCCTGACACTTGCGCCTTGTCTGTTTATTCTCTTTTTTCTTCTTCTTCTGGGTTGAGAACCAGCCTTTGGTGTTGTATGTCACGAGAATCATCAACAACGTCAACAACGACAAACAACAAAATAAAGAGGCTGGTTTATGAAATGTATGTACATACATAGTATGTGCTTGTGATTTCTGGCGCCTAAAACAAAGTCTGCAAGTTCTAGAAGCATCAGGAGGACAAACGACAAGTGAACCACGGATCAGCTTCATCGTTCCCCTTTCTTTTTTTTTTTTCAATTTCCAGAATTCCGCCAAACTGTTTTGGTCTGGTATTTTCTTGTCCAAATGAATCAATATTGAAAACGTGGCAGAATGGCAGTGCTTCTAATATACATACATATGTACATAGTGTAAAGGAGAGTCAGATTTTAATGTAAGCTCTGCCGAATTCTTCCTTTATTTGATTTAGATTATCGCCACTTTTCCGTCTCCATTTCGTCTTTTCTTTCCAAAGGCAACTTGGAAATAAAATAAAATGAGCCGGTGCCCCACGCTGCTAAAAATATACCATACATACAAAAATCACTTTTTTTTTTTTTTTTTTTTTCGTCGTTGGGATGGAAACCCACTTTTGAGTTTCAACAGTTATGCTTAATGTTTGGACGGATTTGTACATACATACAAAGATGTGCAGTGCAGGATGAAATCAGTTGAAAGTTGAATCATGACGATGCAACGCAAAAAGTTGATAGCTTCACTTGCATCAGCAAAGCAAGTTTAAGGTTAGAAGCTGAAGAACGCAAGTCCGTTATCAGCAGCAGTCAACTTACTATGTAGAACGGACATGTTTGTACTCTACGGAGTACTTCAGCTCCATCACTTGGTAGCATGTAGTATGTAGTACATACATACTGCGTACATCCAAGGCAAGTCGCCCATATCAGTACAATTACATACCTCGAAGCAAATGATGGGTGATGGGAGAGGTGAGTTTGGTGGGACTTTTGGTGATGTTCATTATCTATGTATTTACTTACTTGTATATACATTGTATGTACGTAGTATGTACGCTACATACATAGCTATGTATTCCACCTTTTTACCACAGCAGAAACCCACGAATACTTAAATGTGCTTGTCCCCCTTATTACAGCCCAACTGAATCCCGTCTTTGTTATATTACTGGCGGAGAGCATTCAAGGGAGGTTGTTTAGCCATTTCGGGCGACGTGCAGTAGCTTTCTTTTACTTGCCCTTTCTATGTATATCGGTTTGACGATCTTGATGTCTTGGTAAACCTCTTCATAACCAACAAAGTCGAGCACGTGCATAACTTTTGTTTTCTCAATCTACAAGTACAAAATTGTATTTGTGCACATCCTTCCACAATATAACCCAATCAGTTTGTTTTATGTATGTATGTACATACATACATACAAGTACATACGTATACATATTGAAATGCCCCAAACCTAACTTCTACCAGCTCGTTCACACCTTTTCCCCGCGTTTCTTGGTTGCCCTTCTTCTTGCTATACATACAAGTACATACTTGTACAACTACCTCACGTTCTCATGTGCCTTTACTTGAAGCACACCATTTTGCTATGTATGTAAATGTACCAGGATTGCAATCGAGTTTTAATGTAACAGTTCGTTCTTGATCGCATCTTGAAATTCTCTGCCGTGGGCACAAGGAGGGGCAAGTCGTATTTAGGCCGTCATACATCTATCTGGCCGTAGATGCGAACGGCTTGTGGCCTCAATTTCTTCTTTTTTTTTTTTCCTCTTTTTCTGTTTCGTTGGTGCCCTATGTTCTCACACAGGTGCGTAACTGGAGGAGGTGCGGCGGGATTGATAGGGCGATAGAATGGTGCCCAACGGACAATATCTTTCATATTCAAGACTTTGGACAAGGTGTTTTAACCCTAATTGTAATAATGTTAAAATACATAACACTTTTCAAGAAAAGTTAATAGTTAGGGTTAGCAATGATACATATCGTGTTGGAATTAGAATTGGTAGCACTTTCTAAAAGAGCCTAACCTCGACCCCCCTTTCCTTTATTACTCAACTTATGACCCAACGGCCCCTTCAAAATGCTCATCTCATCTAGCCCCAAGCCGGACCCCACAGCCTGGTGGAACCAAAACCTACCGGAATCTGAGCACACAGCCACCGTTCCCGACTTCCTCCATGACTCGTCCGCACGCGACATTGCCCTCATAAGCGCTCCCGAAGCCTCCTTCCGCCCGCTGTCCTGGGCCGAGTGCAACGCTATCGTGCGTGCGAATGATCTTGAAAAGTTCTGCCGCTCGCCGCTGGCGCTGCGCAGCTACCGTGAGGCCATGTACACAGTGCGTCGCGAGCACGGGTCCGTCATGGCATTCCTGGTGAATCACCGCGTGGGCTGGCCAGGGGACAGCGCGAAGCCGACACCGGGAAAGGCGCCGTTTGAAGAGCCGGCAGACTATAAGATTATCTTCAATGATTGGCCGTATGGAATTGACAGCCGCATCGTTCATCTGGTTGTCTGGACAAAATTTGAGTTGATGGAGGATCCAGAGACGGGACGGTTGACGGAGAAGGCGTGGAAGGAGATTGACGACTTTGTAGGACAAACGTTTCGTAGTCACGTGCCGGCGGAAAATGTGAGTGCTCACTTAAATGTCTGTATAGTGTGTGATGAAGCAGCTGACAATGGACAGGTGATATGGTTCAAGAACTGGTCGGCCATCAAGTCGGTCAAAGCATTGGAGCACTTGCACGTGATGATGCTCGATCCCGATCCGGCCTTCATTAGCAAAATCACCAACGGCGACCGTCCCCTGTGCGAGTCATTTTCGAAGTGAACAACAAGTTGCTTGTGATGTGATAGGAGAGGCACAGCCAAGAGAAGAAACGAAACTGATATATACAAGAACTAATAATACAACTACACGCAAGTTTATATCGCCACGTACTCAATACTGGCGCCTTCAGCCATAGGAACAGCCGTGGGCTTCGTCAACTTTAGCTTCACCTGCCAGCCAGCAGTGCCTTCGTAAAAGTGAGCCTTTTCAGGGAGGAAGCGCATCTTGACAAGACTGCAGATTTTACTAGCGAGAGCCTCGAGAGTCCCGTACGAAGATTCAATCATGGCCTGGAATTGGTTGTTAGCATAATGAAAATAAGAGTAACATGTGGGTAGATGTTTGAAGGCCGCACCTTTTGCACCAGGGCCTCCAGAGTGGTATAAGTATCCTCCTTTTCGTCGTACTTGTCAATCTGAATGTCCGTGACCACCACTTGTTTCGCCAGTCTCTCGTTGTCATTGAGTCCAATCAGCGTCGGCACGCGCATGTCGTGAATCTTGAGCGCCACGCCATACGTCTTGACCACACTGGACGAACCGCCGACGCGCCACTGTCTCAAATACGACCCAGCATCCTCACGGAACACGGCCATAGCAGTCAGACTCACGCCACTGCCGAGCAGCGACGCCTTGGGAAACATGATGCACACAGTCAGCGCGTGGATCTGATTCAAGTCTAGAAACGGCCGACCATTGTTGACACCCGACCCGTCATAGTTCACGGCGCCTTCCTCATCCTCATCCTCCTGCCGCACCGGCTCGCCCGACGGCAGCGCCTTGAGCCCTGACACACTGACGCCCGTCAGCGCAACCCACACACGGTCCAGCACGCCGCGCAGCGTGATTGGCGGGACGTCGCCGGCGTGTGGATTCGAGATGCTGCCGACCTGCCGCAGATTCATGTGGTTCAGCGTGCCCAGCACAGCCTTGCAGAGAAGCCCGTAGTGCACCGTATCGGCAGCCACGTCGTCCGTCTGCCGCGACAGCACAAACGGGTGGGCAAGGGCGACGTCGACGGAAATCACGACAGGCTGCGGCTTGTTTGACCGGCCCCAGGCATCGTGGCCGGCTTGTACGACGGAGTTGAGGTTGGTGACTTTGACGGAGCCGGTGGCTTCGCCGGCAGAAGCACGGGTCTGCCACAAAGTGCGGATAGAAGCGGTCATTCCATAATCCATTTTGGCAGCAGGTAAAGTGGTAGCGAAATGATAGAAAAGCAAATAACAAATGAGTCTGTTGATTGCCTAGCGTTAACAGATAGCAAAGAGCACGTGCATTTTGTAGTTTCCTTTTATGATTCTCTTTCTAGTCGCCTTGGTGAAAATTTCGCGGGGCAACTTACTTTTTCTTTCTTGTTCACGTTCCGTAAACGGAAGTTACGCTTCCTGATTTGCTGGGGAGAACAAACTGCGGGCCAAAGTATGTATATGTACTGGTATGTACTCGAAATTTGGAAAGAACGAAAGCGAAATTCTTGTGTCCAAACTTGGTAATGACGATTTACAGAACGCGGGGTAATTGCCTTGTTCTGTTGACGTGATTGATAAGTGGTAGATTAGATTTGGGTGTTTTATTTTTCGTGGTGTTGGATTTCTGGATGCTTCATGAGTGAAATACTAGGAGGTTGGGAAGCAAGTTTAAATATGCATGAATGAAGGCCGATAGATTATTTATACGTTTCAATCATTAGTGCCCATTGGATTCTCGGTCACACATAGCAATTGACTCTCCCGGACCTCTTGACAGTCGGCTGGTCTTCGCTCTTCGCTCTTATTCTTTACTACAAAAACAAATTCTTACACGACATCCGGATATGGCGTGCCGACTTGTGGATCCAAAGACAGGCCAAGAATGGCACCAACAAAATGCCATGCTTTGTGTGGTTCCATTGACTCGTTTCAGACGGTGTGTGAATGGAACACATTGGCAAAGTACATACATATAGCACGTGAATGTGTTTTTGTCTTGTACTGCGTACTGCAATAGTTATTTCACTTCTGTCAGATAAGTCTTTGAGTACTAGAAGCGAAACAAGACTGAAAAAGGGACTCGCGGAAATGCGGAAGGTAGAATTAGTGGCCATGAACGGTTGAAAGTTGATGGATATATCAAAGCCTTGTTGGTAAGCTTAGTTATTCTTGGCCATGGAACATTATTGTGAAGCCGTCTAATAATGAAGCAAGCAATATTGAAGTGCTGTGTACGTTTATACATAAGCAAACTTGCTAATCCATGTTCAACAAACAAACTCAAAAAGGACCTGACAATCATCCGAGCAAAGATCCAGGTCAGATGAACTACATGGAAAAATACAGGGTAGTGCGTTTCAGTTACTAGACATTATGTTATTGAGTCAAGTCTCGGCATATGTATGTATATACATACAAGTATAGAATCGTCAGTCACGAGATTTTGTCCTTTACATTTCTAAAAAATATTGATTGGGAGTTTGACATACATCAGTATCTGTAGTATGCATGTATATAAGTGTTAGAGACGAGGCAAGATTCTTTTTTACTACACACCTCAAACTTGCCTTCAATTTAACTTGCATCCAGCTTGATTGTAAATTTATGCTAACTAGCAGCGGCTTTATCATAATCTTTTGTATCATGCAAGAAATTTGACATGTGGTATGTTTCTTTCTCTTTTTCTTTTTCTGTTTTTGCTGCTACACACTTCAACAGTGATGATGGAAACCAAGGGACGGTAGGTAGTTGATGATTCCTTCAATGGCCGCAGCTGAAACTCAAAGTATACGTATAACATACTTGTACAAATTTACATAGTACATGTGTGGTAGCATGTACGCTATGTACGTTGTCATATTTTATTGGAAGAGAAACAGTTATGAGACCTCCAATGGCTATGAGCTTTAAAAGCAAAATGGCATCCTTTCAAAGACGTTGCCCTGAGCATGAAGGCAGCCACTTTCAACATTAACACACCATCTTGTAGAACCTATAGAAGTGTCTCAGAAGACAAAAGAGCTGATAGAGACAGCGTCAGCAACAGAAGAACGAGATAGTCTAGGTATGTCCGTTAGTGTTTTTTTTTTTTTTTTTTTTGATAACAAAGTGAGACTTTTCATTTTTCTTGGTCGCTTATAAAGGGACCTTCTTCATGCATGGAAAAAGGCCTTTGTCAGCTATGGATTTCTAGACAACGAGCATTACATACATACATATTTACAGAGCCCATGTTACAGAGCGAAGTCGCCAAAATCGGACATTCACCTTTCGTTTCCTATTCCATCAAACATTATATCGTTGAATTGAGAATCAAGGGCCGATTTAACTTCATTTCTTTAACAATGCTACTACATACATAGTTTTGCAATGGAATCGATCACTTTTCTTGAAACTCGACCTTTTGATTGAAGAAGCGAAGAGAGATGCTTGTAGTATATAATTCACTCGATAAGAAAATCCATGGCTAAAAACATGAAACATGAAAACACCAACCCCCCCATCAAAATGCGTGCCATGTCCAGAAACCCGGGAATACAATCCTTAAACAAGCTTTTTTTTTTACCCTGTCATACAACATGAAAAGGAAATAGTGCGCCTGCGCACCGACAAACGATGTGATTGAGCTGCACGCTTAAAAAGCCCAAGATGTGACCTGAACCAAATCAAGAAAATACCCAAAAAGAGTAAAACACGGCACTTGTATGAAAAAAGATACAAGGGCCCTTCATCTTCATAGCCAAAGAAGAAGCATGAAAAAAGGAAAACAGAAAAATGGAAAAGGTATCGTAAGAACATATAGGAAACAGAAGAGAGAAAAGGAACATGAGCGCCCGCCACCAAAGATGCAAAATAAGAATATCTAAAAAAAAAAAAAAAGGATAACATAGAGCGATGTAACCCAAGCAAAGAAAAAGGAAAAATCAAGCTTTACAACGACGTCGGACTGCGCTTCAAACATATGTCGTCTGCTTCAACCAAGGTCGACCAGCGCCGGCCAACAGCAACAGAGCCTCTTTGGCCACTGAGACTGCGCGCGCATTCCTGCCACTCTGAGCGCGACAGGCGCACCTTGCTCAAGACTGCCCTGAGCAGCAGCCGGTCGTCCTCGTCTGTCCATGGCGCATCGTCATCGTCAGGAGCAGCTGCAGAGGCAGAGGCAGTGGATTCCAGAGCATGCGCAGATTTCAAAGCGGGTGCGGACTCCAGGCAAACAGGGGATGCGAGGGTGGGGGCAGCTGCTGCTGGCGAAGGGGGAACCTTGATGCTAGATGAGGGGCCACAGGTAAAAGAGGACGAGGGCTCTTGGGTGGAGAAGGAGCAAGAGGATGAGGACAAAGTGGGTTTCTCGCGACACCATACGTCGTCAAAGTCGGAACGCGTTAGGCCCAAAGGAAGGACCACAGGACAGATGCGCGCGCGCTTTGGTGTGCGCGGCTCAGCAGCAGCAGCAGCAAAGGGCTTAGAAGCCAAGGGTGCAGTAAGCAAGAAAGGTGAGTCCACACTGTAATCTACGCGACGACGCTTGTTGTTCGTGTTTGAAGCAACGCGCGAATCGCAAACAATGGGCGAGTCAGAAATGTCGCGCTTGCGCTTTTGCGTCGACTTGGACAACAACACAGCAACAGATGTGGGAAAAAACAGTTCCGGGGCAGTCGGCGGCGGTGTAGGGTTGCGCATTTCCTGGCGCCGGTGCATCTTGAGCGGGCAGGGCGTAGGCGTGATAGTTGGCGAGGGAAGAAGGGAGCGAGTAGATGAAGGCGCAGGCACAGGCGGTGGCGTCGCGGCGAGAATGGCGTGCAAGGCGTGACAGGCGGCAGCAACGGCGGTAGTTCTGGGAGCGGGGGCCATGAGCGGAGGAGGGCTCATGGGAGGAGAAGCTAAAGCAGACTGTAGCCGCTGTGAGGCGTCAAGAGCCATGGAAGAAGGGAGGAGCATGGTAGGCGTAGTTGGTTGTTGCAAGAAGCGGTTTTCGGCCAGATACTGGATGTGGGTGGCAGAGCAAGTTGAAGTCTGAGTGTGTGAATATATGTATGTATATATATGTATGTATGTATGTATGTATGTATGTAGAGTAAAGAAACAAGGCGGAGCAAGCCACGTATTGCACTGAAGAAATGATAGAAACACCAGAAGAAAAGAGGCAAATTAAACCAAAGTCAAAAAAAAAGTGCTACACGGGGACGGCAGTAGTTGAAATATCAAAGCATCCGGGAGGCCCAAGTGTGAATGGAATGCAGCAACCAAGAAGCGCCAGAGAAACAAAACAGGGTTTAAATTGATTTTGGAGCAAGCAACAAGTAGCAGAGTCGGTAAAAGCGAGAGTGGTTTGAGACAGAAAGAAGAGGAAGTAAACAAGAAAAAAGAGCAAGAGAAAGAAAAAGCCGGATGCGGGTTTGCGATTGAAGATAAGGGATGGGATGAGGACGGTGTTATAAGGGAAGAAAGGGTTTGAGACTTTTGCATGGTAAAACAAGACGAATTTATCGAATAAAGCAAAGAATAAGAACGAGAGAAAAATGCCGAGGGGGCTAAACAGAGAGATAAAAGACACTGAGGAAAAAGAGAAAGCAATGAAAGGGTTGGGTCGGGTTGGATTGGGCAGATTTGGGCGCTGGAGAGGGGGCTCGGAATTAATCATATAAATATACATACATAATAAATTCTGGCCAGCTTCAGGAACCCTAATGACAAACACACCCGCTTCTCACCCTTTACTACCTCCATTCCGGCACACACATCCTGTGTGTCTTGCCATGAATACTATACGACAAGGAGATATAGCCGCTGGTGAAATTGTCAGTCAGCTTTTGCTTAGATGTACGCAGTATGCAGCTTTTTTTTTTTTTTTTTTCATACATAGATAGCTCTTACAAATATTAACTGCACCCACTAATTAGTTTAACAGGGGACTTTACCGCAACAACCCCTTCCTGGCTACAAGCCATTTTAACCATACCGCTGTTACAGCCGTCTTACGATCACTTTGGATATCACGTCTTTGTTCAGTACATCCAATTTACACGTAAGCCCTTCTATTACTTGAGCAAACCAGTCTGGCCTCCATCTGTTTGTGAGTTACTCATTGCCCAGTTTGCTCCGGACCCCCCATAATAGGTGAAGGAAAACGCTCTTGAACTTCTGCATGGTTATTTCGTTTACCACTAATATACATGTAGCTTTTGCTGTACTCTTCAATACCTGACGTGGCCATCCGACCCGCTGCCATCGTTTACTGGTTATTTTATCTCTTTTTTTTTTTTCTTTTTTTTTTTTTCCAATTTATCGACATCTTAACTCCCACTTCTATCCTGGATGCCAACACAGCAAAGATGCCAACGCAGAACCGAGAAGCGCAACCACGCAGGTGAAGTAAAATGATGCACGTCTGGTGCCATTGCATCTTATCCCGCAGAAACTACATATTAGATACTGTCTCATCCCAACATACACAGCTAGCGATCAATGAGGATCACGCCCTGACCCGGTCGGGGTAGGCTGGGCCAGGTTTCAACTCTGCCTAGATTCACTCAAGACGCTTCGTCCCGCTAGCTGCAAATCAAGAGTAGAGAGACGGTACTTTTGTAGCCGGTGGCAGATGTACCGTTGATGTACCTTTGTTGAAAAGGCAGTCACCACTTATGTACTTGGATGTATACAAGTATATACCATACATACATACATATGTATGGTTCCATGTTGTGCATTCGCTAACAAGTAGCTATCAAGTACAGAGGCATGGATACCTGGCTCTTGCAAGTTTGAAGCTTGTATAGTCTACAGTCGTGGCAAACTGACAGAAAGTAAACTTCTCAATAACACACAAATTGGGGATGCTGTGATACTTTTCAAGTAGCCCTCAAATTCCAGGCAAGCAGTAGCTCTCAAGAACTTGATGTTGCATTTCTGCGTAGTAAAACCCCCCCTGCCTTTGTTTCCTCGAAAAGGAAATACTAATAATACATAAAAAAACCATGCACTAATTAGTCCTAAATGGGTTAAAGAGTAAGGCTTTTCGAGGTATTTGTATGTTACATTCACGCTTTAACGATTTATCACAAGGCATTCATTCATTCCTCTCTTATAATTACATGCAGGCAATGTCTCTTTAGAAGTTACAGCCGCTTTGATTCTGACTCATGAGCACACCATTCAAGTGCCTGGAAGTTGACCTCAAAAAAAAAAAAGAAAAAAGGCCAGTGCCTAACAATCCCTTGTCGAGCAACGCTTCCCATCTAGCCTTTTAACCCCAACAAAAAGGAATGCCAAACAAGCAAGGGAAACAATGCAGCATCGGCATTTACCAAAGAGACAGATTGACTTGCATGAGGTGAATTCTTGAGTGCGTGCCAGATAATATTTCCTGAGGGCATCTGAGCTGAGCTTTCACACCGTGATGTCATGGCTATTGTTCGTTTGCGGCTGTTTTCAAGCGCAACCATAGAGAATAACCAATATATATATATATATATGGAAACAAAATGCACTGCAACACAACCTTACTTGTGGTAGCTTCTTTGTGTTTGGCTATTTAATCATGTAGTGCATAGTGCATATGTACGTCATATATTTACTACTATAGCAGTAGTAGTTCTGATTACCCAGTTGTCTTTTCCACAAGCTGTTGCCTCGGCTTTTCATATGTAATAACATGTGCTCAGTTCCTAGAGTATGTACTACTAGCAGTCTACTGTTGTAGAGCTTTCGTTAACCTCAACCTAAACGTCGTACTATTTTTGGCTTCCAACAATAGCCCCGTCTTCTTCCAGATACATACCCCTCGTTTAAACGAGTTTTAAAATCTCATCCTTATCCATCTTTTGTTCTTTACTACAAATATACGGGCTGAGAACAACGTGGAATATTTCAACAGAAACCCCCGGATTTTGAGTTTGTCTAGCCCTTGTACATGGTAAAACAAAAAAGAAAAATATGAGAAAGAGAGAAATCGGTGGTTGTGCCTGAAAGATGACGTTTTGTGTAGCAAAGAAGTCAAGGCAATTTGCAGAGACAAAGCAACAAATCAGGAACAAGACTCTGAAGTGCTGTGCGTACAAGAAACTCATTTCATGCAGGAAATGGGGTTACAGAGGCGCGTAAGAACATCTCATCAGACGAGTATATTAGTGCATGGAGATATTACGACTACAGCTTTCTTTCTTTTGCTCTTAACATTGAGTCTGCCATATTTCTGATAATACATGCTATGTATTGACTAGAAGCTATGTACATTACAATCATGCTTGTAATCTGTATTATTTTAGCCTTCTCTCACCCTCTCACTCCATGCATGCAGACTCACACAGCTATAATTTCAAGTAATCTCATCATCATCACAAGATATCCCCCCACAAGGCAAAATGAACCACTACATAGGCTGTAGCTTTATGTACGATGTGGCGAGATAGTGGCTCAAACGTTGGCTGCTTTACAAAATATCACTGAGAGTGAACAGATATCAGGATGTTCCGTAGGTTGATAAGATATAAATCGTCTTTGCTCAATGTGATGATCATCAACTTTATAATCAAAAGACACAATTTCCGTCCTTTTCTTTGGTTCGAGTTGTCGTTTTGTAATGTGGTCAACATTGCGATGCTTCGTCCCTTGCGTTTTGATAAGTGTCGGCGAGCCTTTGTGTGCCTCTCGGTATATACTATGTATATGTATTACATAACTTAACTTTCCTTAGAATTTTTGAAAGCTCTGAACGAATTTTGGGGTGGTACGTATCTGTTTCTTTGTTGCTTCTTTGGGCGCTCGAGTAAACACCCTTCAGGCGTCACGGGAAGGGAAGTCCTGACTTTGCAGACTTAGCGGCCGGCATTTATAATCTTGTATGCCTTAGAGACGTTGTTTTTTTTTTTTTAAAAAAAAAAAAAAAGAAATTGGCAAATTGCTGATTTTGTCAAACAAAACTACGCTTTTTCGTTGCAAGGTCTCGTCACTTTCCGCACCAGAGGGTTCTGATTACCACTCTACCCTTATATAAGGAGGAGAACATAGCAAAACTAAGATAAATACAACAAAACAGAACAGTGAAGAACAATAATATATACACCAAATCAAAACAGAACGAAGTCAACAGCAGTTCCAGTCTTCCTCGGGCTCTATTCCGATGTCCAGGTTTATGCCATTTTCCCACTCAGTAGCAATCCGCTGATAACGGCTCAGTCCATGGTCTAGCTTTTGCAAGTCCGTTTGTGTGTCTCTTCCTTGGAAGCTCCACACTTCCTGCACTCCGTCTTTGCATCTGAATGGGCAACCCTGAGGTGATATACCTCAAAGTTTCCATGCCCAGAGAGCTTCGGTATTGTGCGTGCGTGTGTGTTATCTTGATCACCTTTAATACCTTCTATAGGTTCAGCTCTAGACGTAAGATAGTTCAATCAATGTATAGGTCCAGCTTCCGAGGCCGGGTCCCTCTTCATGGCCGAGAATATGCCGCTTTTTCAATCATCATTTTCTATAGCTAGTGCGCTTTCCTTCCAAGCCCGGTAACCGTAACAATCCCATAGGGTAACCTCCAAGAGAAGCAGTGCGACCCAAGCCGGATTCGAACCGACGACCTCTCGAGTTAGCCAAACTCGAAAAGCCACCAGGCGCTGCACCACTACGCCATTGGGGCGCACGAAAGGGTCTGGAAAATTAGGGTTAGACTCAATTTCTCTTTTCCATCATAGGATCAACTTCGCCCATTAAAAGTGTAGTAAACGGCCGGTGCCGACCAATAAGCGGCACACACCCGGGCAACTTGTTGTCCTGCAAGCCAACATCCAGAGAAGGCCTTCTGCTCAAAAAGCCATCCTGGACACGGCCGACCAACTGGGTGCGGACATTGTCATGATCCAAGAACCCCCACTGTACAAGCAGAACAGAACCAGCATTCACCCAGGTTACCAACTAAGCGAACCGCTGGTTCAGCCCCTGCCGGACGACACGGGCCATCTCACGCCGAGAAGGTCGATCTGTTTCATTCGAAAACAAACAATGTTCCGTATAGACTCCTCGAACATTGTCCCCACTCACCCAGACATCAGTGCAGTTGAAGTTAAATCCGCCTCTGGAAGCCTTCTGGTGGTTGGAATATACAACGCCGCCAATGGTAGCGCTCGCGCTCACGAAGCCTTACGCGCAGTGCAGGCCCTCCAGCCCGTCCCTCCCAGGACGATCATCATTGGCGACTTCAACCTACACCACTCTTTTTGGGATGATGGGGCACAGACAGACGACCCCGAGGCTGAAGACCTCCTAGACTGGATGGCCCAGTCCAACCT
>CM069897.1:2322431-2355050 GCA_036034705.1 Thielaviopsis punctulata
AAAAAAAAAAAAAAAAAAAAAAAAAGACATACGACGCTGGGGGACTTTTCTGTCATTTTTAATTTTTAATTCTTTTATTTTTTTGCCTGTGACTTCGCACTGCTTTGCTTCTGCGCGCATCTTTTTAGTCGCATCAGTGAGAAGGCAGAAAAAACAGTCTTTTTTCCATATTATCTCGATCCGATTCTCACCTCAATCCGTGTCTCGTGGGCTTATCAATCAAACCCGCCCTTCGATACATATTTGCTTACTGCCTTAATCTTCTTTCCAGTCTTCATTCCAACCCCAAAAAGAAGAAATACATAATCAAAATTCCAAAGAAAATCTGCAGTCAAAATGCCAATGTCACTGGAGAGACACCTTGTCTTTGTAAGTCAAATTTCATGACCAATTGCGTTCAACTCGCCTCTATTGGGAAGGGGGAAAATAAAGCTAACAAAATCTGCAGTACGGCACATACCACAGTCATCCGGTTAATCTGGCCATTCACATGTGCACTGTGCCGCCAATCGTGTTTGCTGTGTTTTGTCTGGTAAGCGTCTTTGAATGATAGTGTACATCCGAGTGCTAACCTCTTGCAGGCGGCCAACTCCGGCCCCTTGATATCGCTTCCGGAGTGGGCCGCGGTGTCTTTCTTGCCACTGAACCTCGGCACCATTGCAGCCCTGACCCTTGGTGGCCTGTACGTATTGCTAGAACCCGTAGCTGGCATCCTCCTCGCCGTTCTGTGCATCTGGGGCACTGCACAGGTCAACGAGCTGCGGGAAATTGACCTTGACAATGCCAACAAGCTGGCAGTTGGCACGCTTAGCGTTGGCTGGCTGCTGCAGCTGATTGGAAACGCCGTCTTTGAAAAGCACATCCACGAAAAGGTGTCGCATGTGCTACAAGCCATGTTTGTCGCGCCGCTGTTTGTCTGGTTCAAGGTGCTGTTTGGCTTGGGATACCGCAGCGAGCTTCAGGGCCGTGTTAATGCCAGCGTGCAAAAGGAGCTGGCCAAGATTGAAAAGGAAAAGATGGCCAAGAAGGAGTAGGGCAAGAGCGAAAATCCGGTCTAGCCTGAGACGGGAGGGACTGCAATGGTCATAACAGAAGGTGCTGCGAGGGTGGGCCCTTTTGTTCACCGCCTTGGACCGGATCACTGCTTTCCAATCTCTTCTTGTCAAATTTCAGCAACCTTGGCGAACAACAGCCAAGCCAGCAGCTGATCCCGTCCGTACACAACACTGAACCAGCGATTCGAGAGAACAACCCATTTGATGGGCCTCGACGAAGAATTCCTTATGGATCTGAGGTACTGCCACCGGATACATATCTATCCACATTCCAATCCATTCGTTACATGTATTTTCATAACAGAGGCTTTTGCATCACGTTTTGCAGTCAATCTATCTTCTATATATCTATCTATCTATTGATGAATATATTTGCAATGTCACAAAGCAAGTCAGGCTTAAACCGGCTATACGCTCGTTTTGCACTGCTATCTTTATGTCTATGGTGAGTGAATGGCGCAAAGCTATGACAAAGAGAATATGTGTGAAAAACGAGCGACGCTATAACCAAAGAAACAGTTGAAACGAGTGGCAAGGTGATACTGACAAAGGAAATGGGGTGAACGAATGTGGAAGGGGAAAAAGAAAAGTTAGCAAAAGCTAACTGAGAGGCAGATTTACATCAAAGCGAGGCCAGACTCAAGAGTCGATACCGACCTGCCGCTATAGTGGCTGTAGGAACCAATGAAACCGAATCAAGTTCTTATTGGGTCCTCGAGGCGACCGATGAAAAGGATTCCATGTATTCTGACGCTGATCTGCAGCGTGAGAGTCAAGTCGTCTTTGTCGATGCGCTTGAGGCTGCTTGTTAGCACCACACAAAACATCATCAAACTGGCTAGATCCAGTTGTTTCCCGCAACATCCGGGCCATTTCGGTATCCAGCGTCATACATACCCTGTGTGTTCTCTGGTTCATACACAATGCTGTCAGTCCCGTTGGCAAACACCTGCCCCGTGCCCGGCTGAACCCCGGCATACACTCGAGCATCAGGCTGCAGACCATGACTGATTCGGTGGCTGTCCACGCAGGCAAATGACTCGCCACTGGCAGTTGGAGAGCCTTGGCGGCTGCGGAAGTGCCGGCTGTGGTTCCGTACCATTGTTTGGATATGGCTTTCGGACCGATGCTTGTTGGCCTTACTGAGGCTTCTGGTGCCCTTGGTAAACATGTTGCTCAAGAACGATGTCAGGCCCTTGGTACTAGGGCTCTTGCCCGAGGCTTTGCTAGAAAACTTGCTTCGGGACTTGCTTTGGGACTTCCTTCGAGACTTGCTCCCAAGCGTGCCAAGCTTGTGCAGCTCTTCTTCGTGGTGTTTTTCATCACGGCGGCTGCCGCGGTGAGCGCTTCTTTCATGACGCTCCTTCTCCTGCTTGCTTTCACGACGGTGACGGTCGGCACAGAGGTGATCCTCGCGGCGAGAACTTCTGTGGTGATAGTCATCACTGTGATGGCGATGGAGGCGGCGGTCGTCGTGGCTTCTACTACGCTTGTGGTGACGGTCACTGTGATTCTTGCTCTGCTTTTGGTAGCGGTGGTTATCGTCATGGCGTGTGCTACGGTGATGGCCCTTTTGGTGACGGTCCTTTGGGTGACGATCTTCGTGGTGCCTAGATCCGTGATGTTTAGTATCGTGGTGTCTTCCCTCCCGGTGTCTAGTCTCGTGGTTGCGATGGCGGCTCTCGTAGTACCCATCATCATAGTATGCGTCTCCATTGTGTCTGGCCTTGTCCATCTTGTGTCCACTATTGTGGGAACGAGGCGTATTCAGAGGCTGAGGGTACAAAGATAAAGAGTCGGCCGAGCCGTACGAACTATACAACCCATTATCATGGCGGCTGTCGTAAAAGTGCTCGTGTATACCTTCACCACCACCGCGCATACGAGGAACGTAGCTCGAAGTCGAAAAGTGATGACTATCTCCACTGCTAGAAATTTCACCACTGAGTGAATTGGTGTTTGAGGAATGGGGACCGCTGGTCTGGTCATACTGATACTCCGCCTCATCCAACACGGTGGTGTTGTTGCTAGGGCGCTTCATGTCATCTTGGCTAGCAATATGACGTGTCCAGGCTGCGTCACTGAGATCGCTGACGATACTGGCATGGCCACCCTGCGACTGAAAATCGACAGCACTGATGACCTCAGCCCCCCCATTCTCAGGCCCGGCTTCGGCGCGCGATAGTCGGACAAAGCTCATCTGCTTTAATTGGGCGATAACAGAATCAAAGTCTTGCTGGAACTCACTGGCCTGCACGACAGGTGGATTCCCATCAAAATTCACGTCTGAAGTAGCATAAGGACTCTCATTAGCATAATCCCTCTCTTGAGGAACGGCAAGAAACAGGCTCGACGACGGCGAATCGGCAGGTCTCACTGCGTGCGCGGGAAATATAGGCGAGGCCGGCGAGGTAACAGACGGGCAGCTAGCCACAGAGATCTTTGGCAAAGTAATAGCTCCATCACACATTCGAAGACTAGCGACCACGTTCCCGAACGGCTCGGAGACCTTTTGAGTCAAGTTTCTTTTCGGGGTTGATGGCAGCTGAGCAGGAGGAGAAGACGTGCGGCGTAGGTGAGTGGCTCTCATGGCATCGTGGTCGCGCGAGCATGGAGAGTCGTGGTGGTAGCGTAATGAGCTGGTGTTTTTGGGAGAGCGGGAGCTCAAGGTTTTGGATAGGTCTCCTGGGCGAGATTTGGAAAAGCTCTTGGAGTCAGAATGACGCAAACTAGAGCTTTTTGACAAATCAGAGTGACGAGAGGTCGAAGTCTTTGAAGAGTCGGAATGGCGAGAGCTAGACGAGGATTTCGAAGACTCTGAGAGACGTGAGCTCAAAGGTTCAGCATGGCGGGGGCCAGAAGAGTTTTTGTAAAAGTCACTATGACGAGAGCTAGATGAAGCCCTGACCGGCCCAACACGGCGAGAGTTGGATGCCGTAGACGAAGACTTGGGGGACTTGGTGCCCTGCGAACTCGCAGGCTTAGCATATGCATCACCAGAGTAAGTCAGGAACTGCTCATCGTTCATATCAGGCTGGCAGACAAAGTAATCCTCCTGGTTGGCCAGATCCTCAGCATACTTCTCATAAGCAGCAGACTGGGCCACCTTGGCAACCCGAAGCGAGGCGCTTTCCCGGCCAAATTTCGATCTAGCAGCGGGAACCGTGCACAGACAGCGCTCGCAGCCGCCAGCTCCGTGGGCGCCGTCATCCTGGGCAGCAAAATGGTCAACGTCCGGGAAAGCGCGAGCGCATTGACGGCGGCCGCAAGTAGTTGCGCGGTCGACAGTGGAGATGCGCTGGGAGCAGGGCTTCACGCGGTCAGATACAAAAGAGTACATGCCGCAGGTTTCGGAGGAGGTCATACAACCGCAAAAGTAACGGACCTTGGCGCGACACATGGTGGACGGGAAGAGAAAGGGGGACAGGAACAACGTTGGAGGAAGTGACAAATAGACCGGCTAATGTGCCTAAGAAAAAGTAAGTTGTATCTAGACGAGAGATTATGAGGCGTATTGTAAAGCAAGATGTTCTGAACGGTTTAGAGAACAAAGAAGAAGGTTCGATTAGCAGATTCACAACAACAGAAGAGGGGGCGAGGATGAACGAAACTTGGATGGGTAAAGTCAGACCACACAATGACTTTGGGAAGAAGACAATACCAGCTTGCCTTCAAGGAGGGTAGAGGAGATGAGAGATATAGACGAGACAACGATGAAAAAAAGCGGTAATAGTGAGTACACCTTCTGAAGCCAGTCAGACTTGGGTATATCGAGAACAAAGTAGAATGAAAAGGAAGAAGGAAAATGCGAGAGTTGTCTTGACTGTAAAGTCTCGGGTGATTTGAAGTGAAAAAGCGTGTGATGAAGAGAAAAGACAAGAAGATAGCCGTAGAAGGCCATCGCCATCATGGTTTATATATCCTGTCACTTCCATAGTGAGGCTGCTGAGTTTCTTTCATGGTTGAGAAGGTGGCAGTTGTTAAAGCAGTCGGTGAAAGAGTTTAAAGATGGCACGATAGACTTGAAGACGGAGTTACGATGGCCGGATGTTACAAGTCTAAGCGCGTCAAAGGAAGAGGAGGACCCAGTTGTCAAGAAGCTTATCTGCCATTGTTATACTACGGACTATGTTTCGAAAGGGTATAAAGAAGTGACAAGTCACAAAGAACGACGTCGTGTAAGATGTGAAAACTGCGACAGCAACAAATCTTCAAAGCTTTTCCATAAAGAACAGTCTAGAAGTTTGTGACACAAGCTTTTCTTTGTCTGAGTCAATACAACTTCTGAACCAAGAGTCTGGCACAAAGACCCATAAGGAACTCGTTACACAAAGCCCGTTGTTAGAGATGAAGATATGTTAGGGTTAGGGTCGACATCTGTCTCCCTGGGCTATAAGCGCTACCTGCAGCTCTCATACAAAGCGAGGCTTCACATCCCTTTCTTTAGATACATGCGTGTAGATGCAACTGTGAGGGTATCCCTGTAGGTTGGGCTACTTTTGAGAAGAAGCCAATTTATACAAGAGCCAAAGCAAGCACAGGGCTATCATTCTGTTTCGAGTGGTGAGAAGTCCGAGGCGGGATGTTTTAAGGAGACAAGAATCAAGACTTTACTACGGGAATCTACTGGCGTAGGGATCAGTTTATATAAAAGGACGAGTGGCCGGATTAGACTTGTTGCAATGGCGATCCAAAGGCAGGATCGTGAGATTCCTCTCTTAGCACAAGACCAGACTGCAGGATAGGACTTTGCACAAACTCTGGAATGTAAAACTAGGACTTTTTGCTCGTGCTAGTATGTATGCCAACTCTTGGTTTTAAGCTTTTGCATCAAGAAGCATGCTAACAAAAAGAGGTGGCTGCATACAACTGGAATTCTAGCCATGGCATTCGTGTAGGAGTCTGCAACGGCCGGCACTTTCCAGGGCAAGCGCTTCCCAGGGATGACAGCTGTCAATCATGATCCGCCTGTAATTCTTTAAGCAAGCGAGTATAAGTTCATATGCACATAGTAACACAGAGGCTACAGTTGTTGTTTTAGTTCAGACTCGGAAGGGGGATCAATTCCAATGAACCTCCCTTGCGATTGACAGAGAGGAGGAGCGAAGAGAAAGTTAAAAGGGCAGAAAGCGGTAAGATGCCGGAAGCAAAGTAGGATAGGGTACTGGGCTTATTTTCCCAGCATTCCAACACGACGCGAGATTCAAGATGCCAAAGTATGCTGGGCTAGAAAGCAACAGTCAGTCGGGGGGATTCCACTGTGAAATGGGCAGCAGCAGCCCCGGAGATTCCAGTCTCTCTCTGGTCACAGGCTACAGATTCCAATATACGACTGGCCTGCGACTGTGGAATGACGGCCACAAGTTGTGCTGTGACTTGAATCGCTGGGTGGTGAGAGGGTTGTGGAAGTCTAAAGTATAAAGACCCGGCCGCAATCTCTCTGTTCTCGGCCTGCCTTTCTTGGATATCTCTCTCTCATCAGCAACACCTCCCGCCTCTTCACTTCTTTTTTCAACTTTTGACTCTACTATTTTTTTTTTAATTCTGACATATTGCCCCTTAATCAAGATGCACTACAACGCCGCCCTCCTCATTCTGGTCTCCTCCGCTCTGGCCGCCCCACCCACCTCCATTATCCCCGACGTGGACGACATCATCCCCTCCGTTGTGCCTGTTCCCTCTGTGCTCCCGGCCACTGTTGACCCGAACACGGTCCAGCGCGCCCGCGACGTGGTTGCCCGCCACATTGCTGAGAACATTAACACCAAGCTGGACGTCCGTGATGTCGCATCCCTGGGTGCTCTGGCGTCTGCCGCCAACATCTCGCTGCCGACCGATGTGCTGACCAAGGTCGATTCGCTGTCGTCCACCGTGCCCAACCTGGGCCCCGCCATCATCGGTCTCATTATGAACTTGCGCGAGAGCATCCCGCTGCTCAAGAACACCCCGGTCGATGTCGTCGTGAACCTAGCCTTACCCATCATCGACAGCATCACTAGCCTGCTGGCCACCGCCAATCTGGCCAGCCGCAGCCCTGTCACCCAGCGCGACGCCATCTCTAACCTTATCCAGGGCATCCTCAGCAGCGTCGGCGGCCTGCTCAAGGGCCTGCTCGGCGGCATTCTCGGCTCAGCTGGCGGCCTGGGCAGCCTGACTGACACTCTGGGCGGCGGCGGCGACCTGCTGGGCAGCGTGACGGGTGCCATCAACGGCGGCGGCCTGACGTCCGGCCTGACTGGCCTAACCGGCGGCCTCGGCGCCGCCTCCATCTCCTCAGCCAACCACACGGCACTCATGAACAACGTGCTGTCAGGTGTGACGGGCACGCTGGCCGGCGCCGCCAGCACACAGGCTGCGTCGCTACTGAGCGGGCTGCCGGGACTGGGCGACCTGACGGACCTGTCGGGCGTGTCGAGCATCGGCGATGCCGCCAGCCAGCTGTCGAACCTGAGCCCGAGCAGCCTGTCGACGACGGCGCTGAACTCGCTGGCCAGCGCGCTGGACTTTGTCATTAGCGGACTGTCGACGGTGGCCATGCTGCCGGCCAGCGCTCTGCCGGAGCCTGTGAACGCGCCGTTTGTGGCGCTGTCCGAGGCGCTGGACCAGCTGAAGCCCGTGGTCGAAGCACTCAAGGAGATCATCTCGGCTGGCCTGAACGTGACGGATGTCAACAGCATTAACAAGCTGAACGACGTGCTGGGTCAGGTGGAAAAGGGCCTGGAAAACCTGTCTGAACAGATCATCCCGCCGCTGCTGGAGCCCAGCGTCAAGACTGGTCTGTCGGGCATTGTGGGTGTGGTTCAGTTGGTGGTCTTCCTGGTTGGTGGATGGGTCACTACTGCTCTACAGCTAGTCAAGGGCATTTCTGGAGCTGGCGGCAGCTCTCTGGGTGACACCATCAACATTGTGGGTAGCAGCTAAGCTCACCCAGCAGCCCTTCTAAGTATAGATCTTATCGAGCCCGCTAACAGCAGCGGACTTGTCGTCTAGAACGGCCTTTCCCTCGTTCCGATTCCCTTTGTCTCAACTTACAACTCTGACGGCAGCTGCCGCCACCTGGAATCAAGGGCTGACGGCAGTTTCCAAACAACACTCGCTTGCTATCGGTTTTCCCTATCTAATCACTCTCGTTTTTCTTATATTATTTTTTCTTTTTCCTTATTTATTCCCTTTAGTTTTAAGTGCTCAGGTCTAATATATATATATATATATATATATACGGAGTACCATCAACAAATATCTCGTTAATAATCGGTATTGCACGTGATCTTGTTTTCTAAACTCCGGCTAGCTTCCTCCTTTCGGCTGAAGTGGGGCCTTTGTGAAACTCACCGTCAAGCCTATGTACATATGTATGTAGACCCACCTTTTCCATCGGTATTTAGATTTTCCGATTTTGACGTCAAGTTCCATTCTTGGCTAGTACTATGTACTACTCTGCATGTGCTTGTACATTCTTAACTTGGGGCTGGTGTTGTTTTAGACACTCTGCAGCTGTGCCGTGTTTGGGTTATTGTCTCTCCTACGAACCAGGATCTTCCCCGATTTCAGCATCAGAGGGCCTTGGATCTTGATTGGATTGTAACGTATGTTTTCATCGATTATGCAGAGCTCTTTATCTGCTGACTCCAAAAGCACATACGTAGTTATGCTGCGTACATACTGCCGGAATCATGCAGCTACGTAGTACTCTAGTCTCTCCACCTTCTAACCGGCTATTCTCGACAATTACAAAGCATGTTTTGATGACTCGAGATGTCTGGGAAGCCTAGGCTTTGTCTTTGCAGATATGCACCCGGTTGGTGTCTCTGCGTATAAAGCCACTTGCTTCTCCCTCTAGTCCGGTTTTTCCTTTCCTTTTTCTTTTCCACAAGCACCTTCCCCCCAACAATCTTCAACAATGCCTTCACCTAACGACGACAAGACTTTTACTGTCAAGCCCGATCCTGTTCCCTTGCCCAATGCTTTGCCGCCCGAGACTCTAAACCCCACCCGGCGCCGCGTAAGTTCAGAGCGTCCCTCGTGTTGTTGCGCCTCCATCTTTTCGTCATCTCTAATCAAGCTTTGTACATGTAGAGCTCGTTGTTCCAGAGTCTGATTGACCACAGTAACCAGCCGCAGACCATCCAGCGCCGTCACAGTATTTCTGACCAGCACCGTACACCGGGCTTTATTGGCAAGATGTGGAAGAAGTGAGTTTGCCCCTGTATCCTCGGATAAATTGTACAAGTTATGCTGACCATGAGCTGCCTCTAGCTATGTTATGGGCTCCTCTCCCGATCAAAGCCATCCCAAATAGTGCGTACAAGTATGGAGTATGTACTGTGTAGTGGTTGTATAAGTCAGTTACGAATAATGAATGTTTATCTTCGAGTCAGACATTTGCCACTGTAGACACTGTGACTGGTAAACTACTTGTGGCGTCGTACTTGTAAACTACCAACGTGATCGGCACAGTAAGCAGCACTATAACAGATTTGGCTGCTAATCAACCAGCTCCCACCTTATGGGCCGACCTGCAGGCTGCAAACATGTGCCACTGCAAACAAGTACTACTGTCGTAGTTACTATTCTGACTACGTTATTTAGGGGCAGCTAGCACTGCACTAGTTGATCCAAGTCCAAAGGATATCCATTTTTTGGCGGAGTGGTATCTGCCACGCCTGACAACTACGTACATACTGTACTTACAGACACATACTTGATTCAATGTCTACAAGACCTCGCAAACTGTACATACTATACGCACTGCGTAGTACATAATGCATAGATGCAAAAACATTCACAAGCACTCTGTTGGAGATTGAAATTGGTTTGAATTAAAAGCGCGGCGTCGACTACAGCCGTGAGCAGCTAAAAACACTCACTTCATCGACGCCGCTTAATCCCGCGCACAATCCTATCTACCTTGTCCATCCACAAAACTATAAAAAAAAACTTCCCCTAATAAAATCAATCCAACGGCTGCCTGGAATATCGATAAAACGTTGACTGAGGCATTTCCAGCACCCTATAACCAGCCCATCTCTCTCAACAATGTGTGCACACTGCAGATAAAGATAAGTGGCCAAGGCCTGTATGAGAGACGCGACCAGCCCTGCCTCCTAAGACACAAGTATGCGTTTAGCTGTCTTCCAGATGCCGACTTCATAAAGAAATACACCGGCATTGATCAAATAAATGACAGCAAAGGTTCTCCCCGGCCGAGTCCGGGACGCTGGCTCCGGCGCAAAGTAGCTTCTGCCACGGCATTACTAGCAGCAATTTCAACGACCTCTGTCAAAAAGAGAGGGTGCTGCATAGTATCCGGCATACTGCCCTTACTATCGCGCTTATCACCTTCAGAAAGAACCCCGCATAACAAGCACAGCATTAAAGCTGTTTAAAGCCAACAAAATATCAACGATATCAACAAACCGTCAGAACTTCAGTGATCGACTTGAAAAGCCAGTTCATGGCACTCCAAATTGATTCTCAGAATGCGACAGGCTAGTCTATGGACAGACTGCCGTTGCGCACAACATCGATTTCTTCATCTCTAAGCGGCCAAGTTTCTCAGAGTGTCAAGGGCACCTGTGTGCTGAGCCAACTCCAAACTTGGGCGCGAGGATGGTACCTGCCGAAACGTCTAGTATATGAAGACGCCGCTCTTGGACGACTCGAAAGCCGCTATGTCGTCTGTCCAACCGTCGAAGGAACAAAAGCATACTTAAGCATTGCCGTTGAATGTGCGATCCATCGTAGTAATAAATGAGCACATTCAACAGTCTCTGGGAATCTAGCACGGTGTATCAACCGTGTGACTTCAATACCAATGTCTATAGACAAAGGGCTCGCTGGGCCTTTTATCGTCCTGCCCAGGACGCGAAAAAAGTATGTTTTGTCTTTATGACGGTGTCTGGGACGTCGTTAGCCAAGTGTCTAATTATGTGACTGTTGATCGAGCAGTGATTGAAAAAAAAAAAAAAAAAAAAAAAAAACTTACCGTGCAAAAGCAAGGCCGGTGTGATGTGAAGAAAGCCAACAGCAAGACAGTGAACAACTTCAAATGCTCAAAGTCAAGCCAGCTCGTGCGCAAACCAAAAATCAATAGAGATGATGAAAAAACCGTTTCAAACCCGAACACCAAAAAAAACCAAGTACCAACTACAACCAGCACAGCAGCAGTAGCAACAGCAACAACAGCGCAAGGACTCCAAGTCGAGGGAGAGGGTGGGCTTTTTCTTTTTTCTTTTTCTGTCTTTTTTTTTCTTTGACGACGGCGGGCTTATATTGTATCTTTTTCTTTCTCTTGAATACCAGTAAAATGAAGTTGTTTGCAACTAATTTCGGGCGTCGTATCGCGGTAAAACTTCGCCGGGGCGATTGAACTTGTTGGGGTTCATACAATTACATACTCGAATGTAGAACTTGCCTCGAGTCCATGCCGCGATTGACGCATAGACGCACAATAACTGAAGCTGTGAAAACGTCAAGCTAAGTGCAGCCTACCACGACTGCAGCAAACATAGAACAGGCGTGCCGGAGTCCTCAGTGTGGGCTTCATCAGGGAAGCTAGGACTCGGGAGCTGGTGACCTTTGGGATGGCGATCAACGTCAGCTAAGCTAGCCTTTTAGAGTCAATGCTTAGGACTGTAGTGAGGCCAGGCGGTAACGAGGAAAACCCGCGGCAAGGCTTCAGGGGGAGGACAGTTTATAGCGTCTTGCCCAGGACGGAGCTGGCGACCTTTGGGATGGCGATCAACGTCAGCTAACCTAGCCTTTTAGAGTCGATGCTTGGGACATTGGGCGTGGGGCGGCCAAGGAAACACCACAGAAGCCCAAAGAGTGGAACGCTTTAACGTCTCATCCAAGACGGAGCTGAATCTGTTCTGCTGTCATCAGACCGATCCAAAGCTCAAAGGCCTTTTAACGTCATGCCCAGGACGTCACTGTAGGCGCGTCGCGACTAATCGGTAACAGTGGAAAGGAGAGGGGGAAAGGAAGGGAAGAAGCTATGGCATTGACGCCGATGAGCAAAAAGAAAGAAAACAACCAAATGCCATCATGGCGAAAGGAGGATTGGGCTCCGTAGGGGAAGCCCGGGCCCGAAGCGAAGAACGATATGGAGACTGCTGAGATGATGCGAAGCGATAGATGGCAGAAGAAACAAGGATTGAAGGGGAAAGAAAAAGACGAGAGGACGGCTATTCTTAAATAGCCAGTCAAGGAAGGTACCCAAAAAAAAAAAACAAGTGTTAAGAGAGGAACGAAATTCCATTGGTGTAGAAAGGAGGAAGGGCTTCGTGCGTTATGGCTGTGTGGAGCCCCTGCGCAATAGACGAATCAGAACCAATTGTCGGGGTTTGGTTTGGGCCCACTTTTCTCATTCTGCCGGGTTGTACGGAGTACATGTACATATACATATGTACATATGTATCATATGTATACGTACATACTTGTATGTATAGTATGTACTTGTACATACATAATCTGTACCCGGCAAGCCTAATCTGCATTGATACACACAAGTACATACCATATGTTATCGTAGTACATATTTGTTTTTTTTATTTTTTATTTATGGAGCCAATTGGCTAAGAAGAGGCCACATAAAGAAAACAAATCGGCGAGACGAGGAGTCCGTATTAATGCAGTTAAGCCGTACATACTGCGTACGTAATCTGACAAGTTGCGCTTTTGCGTGTAAATTCATGCAACTACTGTGGAAACGAGAACATTCTGCCTTACCACATGTACTGGTATATTGTATATGTATGTATACACGACCTTAAATCTTGCTTGCAGTACCATTCACCAGTTCACCGCCTTTGAGTTCACGTAAGCTTCAAGCTCGCGTCACCGCTTCCTGGGTTAACCCTGACATTTACTGGGTCGCCAACCCTAATTACTGCATGCTGACACCCACTACTGGCTGCATGCACGCAGCCGATATGAGCCAAATGCATACCAAAATACACTTTTCCATCGATGCGCCGCGTTTTTGAGAGTGTTACAAACGGTTCTGTGTCTTTGTTTCCCGTATGTTGATCCACACAGACCATCTGACAGCGCTGGCAAGGACCTAGCACCGCGAATTCTTGGTTTCCAATGCGCATGCTATCCCATTTCTCTTCAGCATAAGCGCCTAGCACAAATGACTTTGGCGTATCCGCCGGCCGTCCAATCACAATGTTCCCACGAAACGATGCAGCGGGAATTTCTCGCCCACCTTTGGCCTGCACTGTACTGCTTATGTCACACACGCTCTCCTGGTAAATCATCAGGATGGGGCTCTCATTAGCGAGCAAGAGTTTGCTCTGCTTGTGCTCTGAATCGGAGTCGGGTGGCGACGGAGGACTGATACGTGTGGACGGCGAGGAGGGCTGGCTGGGCCGAGAGGGGAAAACACGCCCGTTGCGGAGTTTGCTGGTGCGCATAGCTTGGCCTTGGCCGCCGGCGGGGAATCGAGCCAGGGCGCATGGAACGTCGAGAATTTCAGAGAAGAAATTGTTAATGTGGGCGTCGGTGTAAACGCTGGCTATGATGCTATCGCCACATACTCGAGATGTAAGAGCTGGAGAATTCGATGTTCCGTGTTGAGAAAATAATGCTGGGTTCATGGAAAGCGGCACTTGTATTCTCCTTGTAACCTGGCCAGTTACTGGCCCACAATACTCAACCTCCAGAATGCCGCCGTTGAAATCAAATGTTGGCCGGAAAAGAGTCATACGAGGATATCTTTTCTGACTAAGTGCCTGGCCGGAGCCCCGATGAACAAGACACCACTCCCTATCCCAAGCGAGACCTTCAGGTCGGAGTTCCCATTCTGTCTCACTAGGGACCTGAAAGCCGCCACAGCTCTTGATTGGGTACACCGTAAGTGCCTGGACTACTAGGCCCGATACCTCGTTTTGCCGTGTTGGACTTGCCGAGATTCTTGCGAGTGGTTGAGTGGATTGGCAGTAAAACTCTTGAATAAACTCCAGAAATCGATCAACGTCGCTCTCTGTGCTCATAGCGCCCAGACTAGCCCGGATAAGACCGGTTGGCTTTCCAGAGATGATGTCATTATCAGAAGCGCCGCAGCGGAAGCCAGCTGAAAAGTTCTTTTTGATTTCCCAGGGCCGCAAATTCAGCAGCGCAGCAATGCTCCCGGGGCCACAAAGACCGCCTGTTCGGACATACATCTTTTTGATGTTGGCCAGTTTTTCAAACTCGGACAAACTGACCCAAGCACCAGCGCTGTCTTGCAAGTTGAATACTACCGGACCTGAAGAGCCCGGCTCTGAATACACGACGCAGACTGGCATTTCGTTAAAGTGCTTGAACGTAGAAAGGCCATGTAGCAAGCGTTCTCTCAGGCGCATAACATGACTAAATATCTGCGGCATCCCGCCAAAGAGCTGGGCATGGGTATCCAAGGCAGCATCAAGGGCGATAATGTTGTGGAATGGAAGGGTTCCGTCTTCCAAGCGCTCATGAAGGAACATGCTCTTCGGTGCATGCCATTGTTCTTTTCCAGTCACGACGGTATCAACCGTTCCGCCGCCAAAGTACCGCCTCGATGCAAAAATAGAAGCAGCATCTCTGTGAACGAGAAGAGCTCCAAGGTCTGGAAACCCGAATATCTTGTAGAGACTTAGAACCGCAAAATCTGGCGCTTGAGTCGGATCGGAAAAGCTGATTGGCGATGTTGCAACATATGAGGCGATATCTAGAAGAGAATAGATTCGGCTATCGGTATTCTCGCGACCTGTCGATGCCCATGACAGTGGAAACCGCTGACCGGTAACATGCGATTGCGCTGGGTATGCGAACAACGTCAAGGGTTTGACGTGATTTTTGTGTAACCCTAATTCTACCCCAGCCGAGTCAATGCACTGACTTGACGTTGCTTCTTCCCGCACACCAACCAAGCTCGTATGGCAGGCTTCATGGTAGACGTAGTGAAAGCCTTTTTCTTGAGCCCTAAACGCATCGGACACTAGTTTTACAGCGGCCGTAGTGTTTGCGGTGAAAACAAGGTCATAATCCAGCGGATCGGCGCCGAGAAACTCCAGCAGGCGTAGGCGGATGTTTTGAATGCGGGTAGTAGAGAGCTGAGAGGGAAGCGAGCCAGAGTGCGGATTACCAAAGAGATTGGCAGTCATTGAGCGGCTGAAGGCGTCGATTAGCGACTTGGAATATAGAGTGGTTCCGGCATGGTCGAGATAGACGGCATCTGAATTGAATTAGCCAGTGAAGAAGCGAGAAGCTGATGGCGGCATATACCTTGAAGCATGGGATATTCATAGGTGCGTAGTTGTTCAATCTGGCGGTTGTAGATTACAGGATCAGAAGGGGCAGCCATGGTTGAAATAGCTTCAGAGGACGAAGATGATGAGAATCAAAATCACAAGACCTGGAAACTACAGGATTGTCTTTCGTTATCAATAGAAGGCGCAAGACGGCTACATACATATCTTTGTGCCTGAGTGCATTTGGATATTCTTTGGGAACCCACAGGTTTCCTATAAATGGTATTACTGTCCTATGTAACTTTTTCAAGTCAAAAGTTGATTTACACTGCAATCTATCATCAGGATGAATGACGACAATGCAATTGAATGAAATCTACGCCGCTGGAGATAGTCGATGATAGCAGGAGATAAATGAGCTTTGGTAGAACTTGGAAACAAATTCAGGCCTTCTTACTGCACTCAAGCCTAAAGAGAGCACTTAGAGCGGGGCTCTCCTTTGTTAGGTACTTGTACATACCAGTGGGTATGTATGTATGTATGTACCAGTATGTACATATGTACATAAGTATACTATGATAACTTAGCAACTAGACCAAAAGTATAGAGACATACCTGTTCAGCCACTTAAGAGTGCAGCCACTCATCGCGCCACATCAAGCCTAACGCGACTTCAACGCGTCTGGGATATAGCCTGTGAAACGCGAATTTTTAGGTCCGTCCCATTTTTGATAACTTCCTAACTAGTTAAAATCGCGACCACAGGAGAAAAAATGGAATGCAGAAAAAGAAAAAAAAAAGGAAACCCACCACCACAAATGGACAACGCAACGCACTGACCAGGCCAAAATTGGCCCCATGCAACCCATAACCCATTCGGTTTAATTATGGCACAACTCTTGATGAATGAATGATTCGTTCACTGGAAAAAAAAAAAAAAAAATGAAGAAAAAAACTTTAGGGTCAGAGATCAGAGAAAAAAAAAAATCAATTCAACGAAAGATAGACGTAGTTTCCCTTTGCACTTCCCTTGCATCATCCAAATTCATCAATTTGGTTTCTTCGTCTACAAAGCCCACCCCAACCAAGTGATTGTTTAAATGGGCACTTACCTCGTCATTTATTTGTTCGTCTGAATTTTAGCAAGATTCATTTCCTGTTCTTTCTACTTGTACAAACCCAACCCTACCGTCACGGCAATCTGCTCAGGGCCAGATTTCAATTCAGTTCACCTGCCTTAGTTACTTGCAGTTTGCTTTGTTCAAGCTCATTCATCGCCAACTATCCGTTCATTACATCATAAAAAAATCAATAAAAGTTGCCATCGCTCATTAGACTGTGAAGAGGCAGATTAGCTTTTCAGCTCATCTTTGTTCTTGCCGGACCAAGGACGGTTCGTATCCCGTACACTGCAATTGCCGATTTTCTCTCAAGCTTCCTCCTGCCTTTTGAACAATGACAACTGCTCTTGGAAAGCGGGCCCGTGGCTCTGCACGGCTGCGTAAGTATTGGAGCGCCATGAAAACAAAGGGTAATTACCAAGACCATGTATACTAACTCTTTTGCTTGGCTCTAGCCTCGATTGAGCCCGAGTCCGACCTCGTGTTTGAGGAAGTCCCTGCCTCGAAGAAGCAACGCACTACTACTACTACTACTACTACTACTGTGTCTTCTGCTACCACTACCATTACCTCAAAGAAAATCGCCGTCGTTCTTGATTACCGGGAGAACACAGAGAACATTCCGCCGTCTGATTATGTGTCTTTCGTTCCTGCAGCCGAGCCACCGGCAAAGCGGATCGTTGCTCCTCCTGGGCGCAAAATTGCCGCTTTGCCGGCGAAGAGAGCAACGGCAGCTTCTCCGCCTAAAAGATCAGCGCCTGCTTCGCCCCTCAAGAACGTCTCAGTCGCTTCTCCGCCCCAAAAGACTACGGCGACCGTCTCGTCTCCGAAAAAAGCTGTTGCTGCTGCTGTTGCTGCTCCTGTTGCTGTGTCGCCGGTTAAAAGAGCTACTGCCACTGCTGCTGTCTCACCGGTTAAAAGAGCTGCTGCCTCGCCGACTAAACTCTCTACTTCCGAGTCCCCCGTCAAGCCGCGCTTCAATCCCGTTACGCCGACTACCAAACGCTACCGCAATGTCTCGGCTTCCCCGTCTACGCCCCGCACGGTTGTCATGTCGGCCGGCCGTCTCTTCAAGCGAGTGACTCCATCAACCCCGCGCTTCGTGCACCTCACCGACGATACTACCCCCACCACCACCCGTCACAGCCGCCCTGGCACGCCATCCACGCCGTCCACGCCGTCTGGCCCAAGCTCATCTCTGGCCTCGTTCAAGACGGTGTACCACGATGTGCGGCAGCTGTTTTCGCGCGGCGCGGATCCGGGCCAGCTGATTGGCCGCGACGAGGAGAAGGTGCAGATAGATGCGTTCTTGGCCCGCTGTGCCGCCCCGCAAAAGGCCGACGCCGCCCATGGCTGTCTGTATGTCAGCGGGCCGCCGGGGACGGGCAAGAGCGCCATGTGCACGGATCTAGCAGCGCAGATGGCACGCAAGACGCCTGGAGTGCAACACGCGTTCATCAACTGCATGAGCATCAAGAACTCCAAGGACTTGTTTGTGCAGTTGCTGGTCAAGCTGGGCGTTGACGAGACCGCAATGCTAGCGGGCGACCCGGCAACCGTACTAGCCGAGCGGTTCTTGGCTCCGGAAGGTCCGACGTATCTGGTGGTGCTGGACGAGATTGACCACATCTTGACCATGGGCATGGAGTCGCTGCCGCGGCTGTTTGAGTGGTCTCTCCAGCGGCCGTCGCGCCTGGTCCTGATTGGCATTGCGAATGCTCTGGACTTGACCGACCGATTCCTGCCACGCCTCAAAGCCAAGGGTCTGAAGCCCCAGCTTCTCCCCTTTCTCCCGTACACGGCCCCGCAGATCAAAAACATTATTCTCACCCGACTCAAGTCCCTTGTGCCCCCTGACGCCACCAACCAATCTTGGCTGCCGTTCCTGCACCCCGCCGCTGTCGAACTGTGCTCGCGCAAAATCGCTGCGCAGACGGGCGACCTGCGCAAAGCCTTTGAAGTGGTGCGCCGCTCGCTCGACCTGATTGAAATGGACACGCTACGTAAATTCGAAGACGACGCCAAAGACGCCCTCGCCGGGCTCGCTGCCGGCCGCCAGCCGCTCGCCGAAACAGCAAACAACTCGGCCGTCCTGCGCGCTGCTGCGTCGGGCATCTTCCCCGCCGCCAAGACCACTGCCATGTACGTGCGCGAGCGCATGGACGCCCTGACGCCCGAGACGGCCCCGCGCGTGTCCATCTCGCACCTCAACAAGGTAACATCGGCCGCCTTCAGCCACGGCACGTCGCAGCGCATCCGCACGCTGAACTTGCAGCAGAGAGCTGCCGTGTGCGCGCTGGTGGCGCTGGAGCGGCGCAACCGGCAGCGCCTGCGGAAAGACGGCTCTGCGACGGGCACGCCGAGCAAGTCGGGCACGAGCGCGCCGACCGTCAAGATGCTGTACGACGCGTACGCCAAGCTGTGCACGTGCGAGTCGGTGCTGCACCCGCTGAGCAGCTCCGAGTTCCGCGAGGTGGTGGACAGTCTGGAGACGCTGGGCCTAGTGAACGCGGTCGACGGGCGCACGGGCGGCCTGGTGGCGCCGGCGGTGGGCGCGGGCACACCGAGCAAGCGTGGCAGACGGACGGGCTTTATGGCGTCGGGCGAGGAGAAGAGAGTGGCAAGCTGTGTGGCAGAGGAGGAGGCGGAGCAAGCAGCGCAGGGTGTAGGAGCAGGGATTCTACAGAGCATTTTGAGTGGTGAGGGGCTGGAGTACTACTAGTTACGTCTTGTGTTACGTCTAAGCTTTTGAGCTTTTTTTTTTTTTTTTTGATTTTGCAATATGTCTTGACGACATATTTCTGGGGTTTTACAATGCCGGTTGAGGCGTTTATCTGTTTTGCTTTCTTTGTCGTGTTTCCCTTGTTTCTAGTCTAGCATTTCTGCATGGAGTTTTCTGGAGTTTTCTAACCAAATTTGATTTTATTCCCCTCTCTGTCTTCATATTCAGTGCATATGTACATACATACATACATACTTGATAACTTGTAAAGATCGTAACTTGCAAAATAACATTGTCGACCTAAAATCACAGTGAACGCAACTAAAAACAATACAAATAGATAACCCGCAAAACAAACCCAAACCAGTGGGGATATCATAACTGACTGACCTTCCATATCATCAAAATCTCACTTACTGTCATCGTTAGAAACTCCAAAAAAATAACATCAAAAGCCCAAGTCCAGACCCTAAACAACCCTAAACATAAACTGGGTGCTACAAGTCCTACTACATCGTCTTCACGCGCGGCTTTTCCCTTGCCATGGTAAAATTTTCCTTTCCCTGCGTGTCCGCCATCATGGCCTGAGCTGCCATGTAGTCCACTGCGCGCCGCCGCAGCTCCTCAAACCGCACACTGCGCTCCCGCTCGAGCTCCACGTGCTTGACGCGCTGGTTGTAGTCGTACATCGCCTCTTCCTCGCGCGCCTCATAGTACCGTGTCTCAAAGCGCTTGCGTTCTGCACGCAGCGAAATCTCGTCCAGCTTGCGCGCAACCTCGGCCGTCTCCAGCAGCAGGTCCGAGTTTTCCGGTCGCTTCGCCCGCGACCCGCCCCAGTGGCACGTGAAGATAATTTTGGTGCAGTTGGAGTCTTTGCCCCAGAGCGTCAGCTCGTCGCCCGTGTACAGCCGGATCCAGTTGCGCGACGGTGAATCAAAGTCGTTGTAGTTGTGCGACGGGAGCAGCACGTTGTTCACGTGAATGCCACGCGTAGACTTGGTGGATACATAGAAAAAGTACTTGAATTGGTCCACTGGTCTTGGCTGGTTCGGCAGCCACGGCAGGTTATTTGGCTTGTCCCGAGACGCGTCGTACTCCGGTGCCCACAAGAGTATCCGGACAGCCGTCTTGGGAATGCGCGTCTCACTGACTACTTGGTGTTGCACAAGATTTACCGGGCTCCGACCCCATGTAAGTACAGAATCTGTGCATTGGACGTTGATGTTTTGAACGCGAGAATCAGGTGCCGAAACAAGCGACATGAGAACCATGGCATCATCAGTGACCGTTGGAGTTTGGCTTGGTATCGACTCATGGGAGTATATCGAACTTTGCGTCACATAGTTCTGCGTAGTTGCTGGAATGTCCCTAGGCGCCATGAGAGCAGAGCTACCAGTCTCTGCAATGGCTTTCCAATCTGTAGGAGGAAAGTGCTTCATCGCTAAATTCCACAACGGTGTTTTGCCGGGCTCAAATGTCTCGCCACGGTCTGCAGCAGCCTGCTTGAAAGCCGTAATCTGAAGCTGGGTCATCTCGGGATACTTGAGATGGTATGAGCTGACGTTCTTTTCCCAGAAGCGAGACTTATGGACTGGCATGTCGATATGACGACCTGACTCAAGTCTATTAATAGAGGGAATCCGTGCCAGTAGACTCAACTCGGCTTTTTCTTCGGCAGAGATGACGGGGATGCGAGTCGTCTGCAAATCAGACCGGGCTCTCTTGATGGCATAAACCCCAGCTGAAGTTTCGGAATAGTCGCCGCTGGAGTCAAAGTCCGTTTTGCGCTTGGCACTGGTCAGTTCGATGGACGATGAAACTACATGTTCGTTTTGGTTGGTGGTAAGTTCGTTGTTGTACTCGCTGCATAGGCTCTGAGATGCAACTCCTTCCACCAGACTTAGGACCTGGTCGTTGGATTGGCCACCAAGAATTCCGCTCTCCCCAATAGGGACTTGCAGATGGCCCGAAGCAGGAAGGTAGTGGTGGACTGGCTTGGATGCGGGCAAGTTGCTGTTGTCACTGTCTCCGATAATGCGGGTTGAGCCAAAGTTGGTGTCATATTCCGAGTCAGTGCAACTGTTGGGAACAGGCAAAGCAGGCAAGACGCCCGATTCACTTGAGTTGCTAATAGTCTCCCGGAAGTTTTGTTGTTGCTTTTGTTGCTTTTGTTGTTGTTGCTGCTGCTGCTTTTCATACTGATGTTGCTGTTGATGCAATTGCTGTTGAACCTGGAGACTAGTGTCGGTCTGGTAAATATTGTTACCTTGTACCGTAGTATAAGCTTCGTTGTAAAATTGATTAGCTATTTCGTCCATGAAGCTGTCCGTCATCTCGACATCGTCGCCGTTGATCGAAAAGTTGTTGTATGGAATAACCTGATTCTTACCCAGCGGCATCACCTCCGTAATCGATGCGTCGTCGTCTATTTCTGTGTCTGATGCTTCGTCCAACGACGCCTGTGATGAACCTACGCTCGTTGACTGCAGCCATGGATGGTTGACTAGGTCTTGAATAGTGGCTCGCTCATCTGGTCGGCACCGGAGCATCGACTGGAGAAAGGAAATGCCTTCCTTGGAGACAAGCGCCCTTTTGAGCGGCCCAACATCCAGTTTGCGCGTCATAATGTGGTTAAGCAGCTGTGTGTAGCTAGTGTCGCCGTTTTGTACCGGATACGGCGGCCGGCCCGTCAGAATGAAAAAGATGACGCCACCAAGCGACCAAATGTCAATAGCATGGCCGTAGCGCTGGCCGGGCTTCCGGTTCTTGTTCCGGTTCGAGGGGTCACGGACGCCATTTTCGTCGTACTCGGCAAACTCGGCATATACTTCGGGCGCACAGTACAACAGAGTACCGCAAAATGTGCGCAAAAAGGTTTGCTCGTTGTCGACAACCTTGGACAGACCAAAGTCGGTGAGTTTGACCACGAAAGGATTTGTCGAACTGATTAGAATGTTGTCGGGCTTGACGTCACGGTGTGTGATGTTCTTTTTGTGTAGATAGTCGAGAGCACTAATCATCTGGCGCGAGATCTCTTGGACAATGACTTCGGGAATAGGACCATTCTCATTGACGTATTTCCCAAGGTCGCCGCCTTGAACAAGCTCCATAATGATGATTAGAAGACGGTCCTGCCAGTCAAAGTGGTCGATATACTGGACAATATTGGGCTAGGGACGGGTAGAGTTAGTGAGGCTCAGAGGCAGAGTAGAGTCAAATCAAAAGTTGGGGGAAGAGTTTAGGGCAGAGAGAAAGGAAAACATACATGGCGCACTTGGCGCATGATGCGCATCTCATTGTCGACCCTCTGGTCAATCACTCCGTTCTTCAAAAACCGCCGCTTATCAAGCTCCTTTGCAGCATAGGGCGTGCCGTTGTACTTGTCTGTTACCCGATACACCACAGCAAAGGCGCCCTTGCCAATGTAATCGATGCGATTGTACTTGCCAGCACCATCCCAGGGTTGCGCGCCTATAGCCCCGTTCGCAGGCGGCAGAGTAGGCAGCTGCGGTCGCGGAGTGCGGCCTTGGTGGCCGTGAAAAATGTCACGGGTAGCATTCGGCTGGGGAATTGGGGCTATCAGCGGTGGCAACATGTGCTTGCGGAAGAACTCGGCCACCTTCTCGGACCATTCTGCAGCGTGAGTGCCTTCGCGCTTGGGAATTCGTACGGCAAAAACAATGTCTTCTGACTGGTTGTGCATCAGAATTTTGATGCGGCCACCGGTTGTCAGAGTCCGTCGTACATGTTGAGGGTCGCTGTCTTTGCTACGCAGAACATCTGTGTCGACAATGGTGCCGTTTGTGGAACGGTCTTCAAGCATAATGATGCCGTATTCGTTGACGTATATGCGAAAGTGCGAGTTGCTGAGGCGGCGCAAAGGGTCATTGACAAAGCAAATATCGCAGCGCCCGGCATTACGGCCAAAGACAAAGCCAAGATGGGGGTCTTTTACATTATCCGATAGTCGTAGCACAATGGAATATTTGCTCATCGGTTGGGTGATTTGGAAACGGCTGGCATCGTCGATAAAGTTGTCTTCAAAGCGCGACTTGCCGAGAGCGATGTCAGAGGAGCTTACGACGAACGGCGAGCCGCGTTCCACAAGGCCGGTAACTTCGCGGAGGGCGGAATCAGAGGAGGGATGAAGGATGCATATTATATCGGAAATGTCTTCGTCCGACACGGGAGATTTTTCGGGTTCGAGGCGACGAGGATCGTTTTCTCTTTGCGTGGCTATATGAGGGAAGGCGAATTTGTGGTTAGCATGGTAATGAATGGTAGCGGGGTAGAGCGGGAGGGTTGCTTGAAAACAAAACGGAAAAAAGATTGACAACAAGGTTTAGAAGCAAGGGCCAGAGACGACATGAGCACAAGAGAGGAATGCACCACAAGATGAGACAAAGATGCACCACCAAGCAGAGACACGATACACGGCCAAAAAGGGAACCACATACGCTGAGTGCTTTGAGAGCCGGGTTGGTCTAGCTGCGAGTCCGAGAAAAGCAGCTGAGAACTGCTGATATTATCCATTACAGTGGTGAGAGATGCAATGCCAAAGTAAAAAAAGATAGAGAATGTGAACTAGTATGTATGTAGTAGTAGTAGTAGTGGTGGTGGTGGTGGTGGTGGTGGTGGTGGTGGTAGATGGATGTTGAGAACAAGCAGGCGGCGCGCATCAAATTGGACAAAGAAGCAGCCGCAATGGAGAAGGGGCCATCAAGGGACACACGATCACGGCCAGTGGACAAAGCAAAGTGATGGATGGGTGGGTGGGCGAGATAGGATGCGGTGGAACAACAAGCCAGCAGGCCGGTCAAGAGTGCGCTTAGCTTAGCGTACAGATATGTATGTATGTGCATGTACATGCAAGTATGCACGTGTGTGTGTGTACGCAGCAGCAGTAGCAGCAGGAGAAACAATAGACGAATCAGTAGCAAGAAGCGACTGCACTTCACGAGAGCAGAAGATGGGCGCCAGAGGATGTTTTAGCAGGAGAATCAAAGCAAAACAAGAAGCAGTTGACGATGCCACAACGAGGCGCTTTGGGACCAAAGAAAAAAGCAAAGAAAAAAAATAAAAACTCAGAAAGGAGAACAGAAAAACGTGGCGACCGAAGCTTGGATGGAACGAAATGGGATTGACGCTCGTGAAGTTTTGCTAATCAAAATAAAAAGAGATGAGAAGGAGGATTCACAAAGTTAAGTTAGCGCTGGTGTGGAAAGATAGCGCCGCGAAAAAATAGGGTTTGAAGTTTGAGAGAGGAAGAAAAGAAAAGAAAGAGAAGATGGCACCGAGATGTTCAGATAGAAGACGAAGGCGAAATGGAAAGTAAGAGTAAGCATCCAAGCTCACAACA
Organism: Thielaviopsis punctulata; assembly: GCA_036034705.1. NCBI lineage: Eukaryota > Fungi > Ascomycota > Sordariomycetes > Microascales > Ceratocystidaceae > Thielaviopsis > Thielaviopsis punctulata. The sequence goes on from CM069897.1 coordinate 2,346,908, forward strand.
AGGTTTTGTAAGTAGTATTCTAGTTCTTTTTCCTGCTTACTCTCTCTGGCTGTCAGAGAGAGACAAAAAGAGGGAAAGAAAAAATACAACAGCTTTATCGTTCTCATCACTGATATGTTGCAATGTTGTTGTTGTTGTTGTTGTTGTCCCGACGACCATATATGCACACAATCGCTGATTGGTCTTCTGCGTATGCTAACCCCGCTTATCTGTCTGCACTGCAGAGCGGCAGCCTACAGTGGGGTCTGCATCTTGACCATCCTTTGGCAACTCTTGCAGCGGTATTCCCTGCTATGTACATACATACATACTGGCATGTAATGTAAATTTGTTTACACTTCATTTTCTGCTTTCCTGTCGTTTCTTGTCACACACTCAGGAAAGTTTGTTTTTGTGAGGCTTTCAATTCCCAAGTCTTCAGTCACATGTCACATTTAAGCGGACTCTGCCTATAATAGCCGTGTTTCCACTTTATCCGAACTCAGTTAAGCCTTATCAAAATGAGTGTTTGACAGACATGGCGATATACCACCAGTACATACATACTTATGCATGTACATACATACTCAAGAAGACAGGTGCGTTTCTTTGCGTTACACTGCCCCACTTGTCATGCATTCATTACATACCTCGCGTTTTCATAGCACTCACGCCAAGTTCTTGTTGACAATACTATGTACATACATATGTACTATGTTCCGTATTTGTTATTCTGGTTCTTCATGGGTTGTTCTAGTAACCTTCATTTAGATAGTGGCTCGACAATACGGATGACACAGAACTTGACTATGCCCTCTTACTAGTGTTAGAACTAGAGAGAACGGGGATGTTATAACTCTATGTTGACGTCTTCATGACTGATTGCGAATCAACAAGATAGAAAGCTTGCACATATCTGGTATCACTTCTCTCAGATCCATAAAAATAAGTCATATACTGGAGCAATAGCTACGGCGACATGTACGTGCATTTCAGCAAAGAAAGTCAAGTGTGAATAGGGACAGCCAAAACACATATGTGAGATATTTCTCGGAAATCACTCTGAGAACATGTATTTCCGATCGTGTAATAATTCACATCTGAAGTTTGCTTACTCAAATGATACGTGGTAATACACGAGGTTATTGAAGATTTGAGTAAACAAGCCATTGTACACTAACAACGGCCACTAAAACCGTGTAAAGGCTTATCAACACAAGAGGTTTCACCAAAATCAACTTCCCGCCGACGATATTTGCAAACTCAAACCACTAGATATACATTATATGCATGAAAGTGCACGAAAATTCACAAAATACATGGCAACCATCATGAAGAACTTCACTGTTTTGACTTTTTCGAGTCCCTCACTGTTACACAAACCATCGTCACACACCGCCCTTGACCTTGGCCCCCTCTTCTTATCTATCTTTGAGACCCAAGAGCAATCCACCAGCAAACTTCCGAGTGAACGACTACAGCTGAATGTCAATACATCCGGATTACAAGACAGAAACACAAAATAAGAAGCAGAACTCCAACAAAACCCACTACGAGAACCAAAAACAGCCAGTCGGCACTCCAAACATCACATTGTGGATGCCACATGAAACCCCCAACAGAAAAGCCTATTTGCATCCAGGCTCAACTCCGGCATATAGGCGCACATACTGCGCTACACCATGCATGCTCTATAAGCCCCGTTCGGGATTCAACGCAGTCAGACAGCATATGGCGTTGCTGTGGAACGTCAAGCTATGTGATGGTAGGGGTTTAGAGTACATGAATATGGCTAGTAATTGTATCAAAGGCACGCCTTTTCTGTGATGTGCTGCACATACCCGGATATCCCAGACCGAGCCCATCATAGCACTGTATTATCTGGGGGTTCCATTGCCACCTCATACCACTATGGCCACGTATCTATCTGGATGCACATGTATACAAGTCGCAACCTGCGTAATCCGACAGCCCGGGCCTTTGTTTACTTCTTTCTAACGCTTCATTCTTACATGCCAACTATACAGGCGAGATAGCAATGGCTGACGGGCATAGCAAGCATACACGTCTTGTTGTTGACTTAGCTAGGTGTTACGCCACATGCCAAGTGCGATTGAAAAAAAAAATAGCCACCGGCATCTGCGTCATAGCTGCTTTTTGTTGTTCATTCTTCACTTGATTCTTGCCGCAGCACTGTCTGACAAACGAGGAGGGCAACTTTTTTTTTTCTCGCTCAGAATTCAAGAATGCCCCCGAACCAAGGGAGAAATGTATCATAAAATAAAGAAATAGGGATAAACGCAGACAACTTGATTACGGGGCTCTCTTTTCCACACGGAAACGAAAGGGAAGTTTCTAATTCCAGTTGGGGGTTGTACACATAGCAGCAAACGATCAAGGGTCGGGAAATGTTCATGATACGACGCGAGATAACGTCAAACATGTATGTATGTATGTATGTATGTATTTGATGACAATATGAGAATCACCAGTGTACTTTGCAGGATAAGAGTTGTCAGGATTTCTGTCGGTATTTCTCTTTAGCAAAAGAAAAGCCAGAGTCACACTACAGGAATAAACCAACAGTACATACATGTACATACATATAACGGACTTTAGGTTTTCTGCCAGTTATAGCAAGAATTGGGCCATCTACCCAAGTTAGCAAACCAAACCTCATCAAGTCAGGCGCCTAGAATACGAAGGAGCCTGCGTCGACACTAATATGAGAATTCCTCATAACTGGTTCACTTGTAGATTTGTTGTCTCTGTATGTATGTACTTGTAAATACAGACGCTTGTCACTGCACAGTGCGAGTGAATCTTCCCTGCTTCCAAGCATGAATATTTGGTATGTACATGTTTATTTTCCTGTCGTCATATTTCCCCATCCAGAAAAAGAAAAAGGCTGGCCTATGAGCCCTGAAGTTAGAGAAAAGACCATATGTATGTACACTACTTATTGACAAGGCCGTTGTCTGGCAGCTTGCAGTTCCTTGCTCACGAGTCGCTTTTGAGGAAGACAACAAGAACGGTCAGCAGGCCAGGACGATCAGTAAGTATTTAAAGCTTGTAATAAGCAAAGCATGTGCATGTACAAAAACCGGCTGTCTGTGATGAAAGAGGCGGAAACAGATTTAAAAAAAAAAAAGTTGAGATGAAGGGTCTATTACACTTTGATACCGGGAATGTCTGGGTTTCCTTCTGTGACTCTACCGGAAAACCTAAGAAGGGATAAATTTGTAAGCTGTACAAGTAAAAAAAAACTCGTATATGTTGTCACTTGTTTGTTTTGTATGTTGGGTCATCCTTGTTGATGATTCTTTACATACCATATAATACTTGCTGAACTTGGTAGAAGGGCAAAGTGGAAAAGGCAGGAAAAAAAAAAAACGCACAGATCAAAAGGCCGGGATGTTAAAAGACCCCGGCTTGTTGTTATCGTGTTAGCCCTCATTTTTACAGTACATATTTACAACTTCATGCCTTGTCCTGAAAACAGCAGAAGGCCCCCTAGACTTGGAGAAATGATGCACGTGCGCCAGCATAGCATAGCCTGAAAGGTGTATTAGTTCTTAGTTCTACAGGCCAAAAGCAGATCACTTTTTTAAGCTTGGTTGGCTCACCTGCACGAAAGACAGCCTCAATGATTCTCACTAGCAGTCAATCTGTTTATCCAAATTACCAAGATTGGTAAGTCAAGTTTGGGGTTCTTTTACCAAGACTGCCAAAGGACTGAAAGTTACGGCCAGCGCTGGAGATTTGAACTTTGAACACCCCCGAATGAGCTCGTGGGTACGGCGGATCACGTCTTGTGCTGGTACTTGTACATACGTACATGTATGTACTTGGTCTCGGCGTTAGGTTTAGCGAGGCGCGTCGATCCGTAGGCGAGCGTTCATGGCTTTTTGTCGAGAGCAAGAACAAGCCGCTTGAAAGGAAGAGCTTTTTCAAGTGGTATTTTCAGAGAGTCTAGATTTAGAAGGTCGTCATAGAGTCGGGACGGGCATGGCACGGTAACTTTGGAAGAAAAGAAAAAAAAAAAGTCCATGTGCTTGCTGGTTTGTCTCTTTGAGCAGTTCCTTGAAGGTGGCGGGTGCAGTAAAACGCATACATAGTTGACAGACGAGCTCAGACCAAGCATGAAAAAGATATAAGATAGTGAGTGGCAGTGATAGAGGTCATTTCCGACATGACATCACGGTGAGAAGAAAGGTTCTGCTGAGAGATTGAGGTTCATGAAAAGTGTAGATTTTACGGATATATACATATGTGCACTAAATACATACATACATACATACATACATACATACATACATACATACATACATACATACATACATACATACATACATACATATGTACAACCCCAACAGAAATGAGCACGGCAAAAGTAAGATGGCATAAAATGTTAATATTGAGAAAATCAAGAAATCAAAACAAAACGCTGAAAACCCCCAATCCGACCGACCGAAACGAAAATGCAAACAAAGACTGGAACCAAAATACATACAAAAATGCGCACTCAAAGAACAACAAAACTCCAAGCCAAGACAGAAACTAACTGATATGCAAGAAAAAGAAAAGAAAGAAAAACAGAAATGACGGTTTCGCGGGTTTTGCTCGTTTTATGCATAAATATAGTACATGTGTACATATTAGTAGAGCCCCGTTTTGAGCGGCTCCACCCCACATAACTGTGCACACTCTACCACCCGTCTTAGTAGTATGCCAACGTCGCCGCACTCGGCGCCTGGAGGCCGTAGAAGGAGTTTCTGGATGCACCAAAGGCACTTGGCGCATAAGCGCTCTGGGCCCGCTGGTGCTGATATTGTTGTTGTTGTTGCTGCTGCTGCTGCTGCTGCTGGGCCATGGCCTGCACCTGCGCCTGCTCCCACTGCGTCTGCAGCGCCATCTGCATCTGCTGGTTCTGGAACGCCACGCTCTGCATCTGCGCCGCCTGCATCTGCTGCATCACATTGGCCGCCTGCCGCTCGCGGATAGCATACGCCACGCTGGGATTATACGCTCCGCTAGCCCGCAGCTGCTCCTTCTCGCGCTGCCGCAGGTCGATGGCGCCCACCAGCCCCGAGCCGTCCAGCTGCGTCGAGCTGCGCGCGCGCTGCGCTGCCGTGCCGTTGCCGCCGGCCGGCGAGCACAGCGAAATCAGTGGGCCGTTGGTGGCGCGCGCCACTCGCTCCTGCTCGCGCGCCGACAGGTGCGTGACGAGTTCGGGCCGCGGCATGCCACCGCCAAAGGACGCCTGAGACTGCCGGTGCGCAGAGTAGTCCAGCATGGACGCGGCGGCGCGCGAGCGCGGGCGCGCAGCTGGAGACTCGGCGGACGGCGTGCGCGAGTGCGCGGCGGCGAGCGTGTATGAGTGCGACGGCGCGGGAGAGTGCGACGGCGAGCGTGAATGCGGTGTTTGTGGCGTGGCGGCTGGGAATGCCGAGGAGCTGCCAAAGGAGAGCGAGTGTGAGCGGGCGTGGGCACGGTCGGCGCCATCAGGGGTCAACAGGCGGCCGGTGGAGGCCAGCGGCAGGGCCGTAGTAGAGTGCGAGATGCCGCCACTGCGCGGGTAGACGGACATGGAAGAGAGAAGGGCCGAGGAGGGCCGGCGCTGGTGGGAGATGTGGCGCGATTCCGGGCGTATACTGGCGTGCGACTCGCCCGAGATGGTGCGGAAGTGGCTCATGCCGGTGCCAGGGCGGGAGGCGAGGGCGCCCGAGGAGGAAAGCTCGCGCCACTGCTCGTTCATGCTCTTGTGGCGGGAGTGATTGGTGGTGCCGAGCGACTCGGACGACGCGAGTGAGCTGGACGACGAGTTGAAGGCCTTGTTGCCAGTGACAGCGCGGGCTTTTGACGCGGGTGGTTCCTTGGCGGCAAAGCTAAAGGTCGGGCCAAAGTCGAAGTCGGGGATGTCAAGTTTCTCTTGTACGGCGGTGGGGTCCTCGTCGCCGGAGCCCCCGACGGTCTTGAGCTTGCCGTTGCGGCGGGCAGGAACGAGATCCTCGTTTTCGTCAAGCATGGACTCGCCGAGGGAGATGTCGGGGAGCATAGGGGCAGCGGGTTCTGGTTTGGGAGAGGGCTCAGCAGGCTCGGGCCGGGAGGCAACAAACATGGGATTGGTCACGCGGGGGCCAGACCGCCGCGTGCTAAAGGGGTTGTAGATGACGACATTGGGCATTGTGAATGGTGAGAGGGGAGGGAGGGAGGGGGGAGGGGGGGGGGGGGGGGGGGGGGGGGAAGGAAGTTTTAAGTGAGAGAGAGTGTTTGTGTGAGTGAGGAGAGGAAGCGTGGTGTGAAGTAGTAATAATAAAAGACTTGGACAAAACAGGACAAGCAACTATGTAATGACCAAGCAACCAAATAACAATAAAGCAAAAACAAATGCAAAGAATGACAATGAGATGAATAACAAGCAGAAGAGAGCAAGAGAAAAGCTCCAGGCCAAAGAGTTTTCCAGCGGAGGGACAAGACGTCCTTTTTATCTATCTTCTGATGCTCTCCCCATGGAACGTCAAGTCAGTGAGTTCTCTCTAGGGGTGTCAATAGCTGTGTTTTACAGTATTTACAAGTATGAGAGCGCATACATACATACATACATAAATACATGGATAAAAACAAGTCAAGTCCGAGGCAAATGTAACGAGATGCAGGAAACAAAGTGATTAATTCGGGGATTTTTTCTTTGGGGTGTACCATATAAGAGAGGGTATAGTAGAGGATAGAGAGGTACTCGTACAGTGTGTGCTATTTTTTATCCACTCCAGCCCTTCCAACCAACCTGCAACTCAGATTATCAGTATGTATGTACTGGTATATTCTTCTCTCTCCCTTTGCTGCCAGTATTCTGTTCGCCTTTCCATCTTCTGCTGCTGCTCAGCCCAACAGAACTCACTTCTCTTTCGTCCCATCAAACCCCGTCTGTGCCTGCGCCTGTGCCGTTGGCCTGCGACCATCAGTGTATAGGAAAAAGCGGACGTGCCAACTGCTTTGCTTTCCTTTCCTTGCAGCAGAGTTTTTGTTTTTCAGCTCTTGTACCACAGCTTTTCTATACATACTATGTATGTATGTATGTATGTATGTATGTATGTACATAATATCAGGATTCTCTGCATATACATACAGTAAAAAAATACTGTCCTCCCGCCCGGGTAATACGAGAAAAGGAAATGCCTTTGTTCTTCTCCTCTTTTTGGGCTTCTCCCTGGTTTTTGGGTTCTCACTTGCAGAGTTGTTGGCTTTAGCTTAACCACTAGTGCTCTGGTGAACCTCGTACAAGCTGCAACTATCCATTAGTTGTCCATATATCCTTATCCCATTCCTTTTATGTGTGTATGTATGCATGTATGCTCTCATTGTAGATTTACGTCAAGCATCCCGAGATAACTGTTTCTACTTATATGCGTTTCCTCATTTTTAACTCGAGATCGTCTGTAGAGCCTCACCTGTGTCTCCCGCAAGTTTCAAAACGCCTGGATTCTTTCTTTTTTGGTGTATTGCTGTCCTTTCCTTTGGCTTCTATTTTATTCTTCTCTTGTTGTTCTCGCTTCTCCATTCTGTTGGTCTCTACCGAATTCGACCAGTCCCCAGTTCTAGCCCAGTCTTTTCCCATGTACATCAGACCATCCCATCTTTTTTTTTTTTTCTTCCTCTCTCTCTCTCTCTCTCTCTTAACTTTCCCCAGGCCCTCTAAGGCCTTTTCTAGGGGCTTGTATCAGAAATAGAAACATTTGCTTGCTTTCTTCACCCCCCCCAGGATCAGGGGTCTCAACCTATCCTTCTACACCTTTACCTATCATCATGACTCTCGTTGTCTCTCTTCTTTTCTTCTGTGCGCCCATCCTTACTATGTATGTATGTGCAAGTATGTACAATAACTTGTGTTTCTTTTCTAATTTCACCTGCTTCTTTACTCTCCCGTCATCGGAATTCATTCTCTCCCTAATCTAGAACCTCTTGTATGACCAAGTTTCTCACCATCATTTATCACAATTCATTCTATTTTCTCATCTCAACCTTTCTAACCCTGTTCTCTCCCGATTTCTCACTTCTTATCGATTAACCAGCTCATAACTGCATACTACATACATACATACATACATACATACATACATACATACATACATACATACATACATACATACATACATACATACAT
>CM069897.1:2386526-2423232 GCA_036034705.1 Thielaviopsis punctulata
AAAAAAAAAAACAAGACCACCTGAGTTTGTGTGCATGGGGCTATGGAAGGATGGAGTTGAGACAAAAAGGAGGGCTCAGTAGTATGGCTTAGGGCCCACAAGTTACGCGTAGCCTTATGCTACATACGACAGCCAGCTCATAGGAGTGTGTGTGTGTGTATTATTTTTATCACATGCCGCTTTTTTCATCTCCAATTTATATATGTAGCTGATGTGTCCTCCCTCTCCAACTAGATACCTTTACAATACCGTAAGCCAGTCCAAATTCCACACCTCCAGTACCTCGCACCTCCTGTTGAAGCTGATACCATCTATAAGTTCAGTAACCCCCGATACCTACCTTATAGTTAGCACCATCTCAACCGCAAGCTGAGATTGCACCACTTGATGCTGGTGACTAACCATGGGGGCCCAAACCCATAGTCAGTACCAGCTCCAAGAGGAAAAGTGCGACCCAAGCCGGATTCGAACCGACGACCTCTCGAGTTAGCCAGACTCGAAAAGCCACCAGGCGCTGCACCACTGCGCCATTGGGGCGCCAGCTCATATAGAACCCGCCGGAGCCAGAAGGCTCCACTTTTTGGCACTTGGCAGCAGGAAACACAGGATGAAATCGCCAAGTGTGGCGAGGTGCCGCGGCTAAACTACGGCTAAAAGAGTAAAGCAAAAAAAGAAAAACAGAAAAATTTAATGAATGCTGACCCCAACCCGATTTGAACGGATAACCTTTTGATCTGGAGTCAAACGCGCTACCGTTGCGCCATAGGGCCGTTTACCACGCTCTTAACATGCGGAGTTGATCCTATGATGGAAAAGAAAAATTGAGTCTAACCCTAATTTCCCAGACCCTTTCGTCGCCCCAATGGCGCAGTGGTGCAGCGCCTGGTGGCTTTTCGAGTTTGGCTAACTCGAGACATCGTCGGTTCAAATAGACTCGAGGTCTGATCTTCTGCAACGACACTAACAAAGCCACGTATAACAGAGGCTCAGCTTTTGACCTGCGACTCATATCAAGGGATATCTATTCTAAAGCGTGAGCTAAGAATGTGGCGACTTAGAGTGTGGAAGCCATCACTCTCCCCAGCTGGTGAAAATCAGGGCGGCCCATGAGAGACGTCCCACATCAAAGAACATATGGGTGACGGTCTGTGGAGAAAACCAGCGAGGCAGCCATGAAAGTCATAATGAAATGGTGCGCGGAGAACGGGTTGAAGCTCGGCCTGGTCAAGGTAGGCCTTTTTCATATCCCGCCCTCTAGCAGGTGCGGGAAGAATCTAGATCTGCAGATAAAAGGCATGCTATCAATCAAGTCTGCGGGTCTGGAGAGCTCACTGCAATGGCTGGAAGTCTTCTTTGACAGAAAGCTAATTTTCCACCATCACGTGAAGGCGGTTGCACGACACAGTACGCTACACGCAGCGTGGCAATTCTGCGCGGATGCAAGTTTGGTGCTCGAGTCTCGTCACTGGTACATGTGGTCAAAGCAGGTATAATTCCAACCATGACCTATGCTGCAGCCGCATGATGGACACCACGGCCGGAAAACAGGGGAAATCTAGGTAGAACTAGGGGCTTGGAGTCGTCCTTGGAGAAAGGCGCTGCTCGTGGCACTATCTACCTTCTGGACAGCCCTACTGCATATGGTGGCAAACTGCCCACCGGCCAACATCTTCTTGGATTCTGCAGTGAGGAGAGAAGCAGTCGCATGGTTTGCACTAGATGACAAGCACCCACTCACAAAGAGAGCACTGGCCCTCAGTCCCCCCACTACCGCAGGCTGCAAAAATCTGAATCTGCCTCGACAACAGTGCAGCAGTCCAGAGAATTAATTCCATTATGCTCAAATATGGTTCATCACAGTGGGACTTCGACCAGGCAAAGGTGACAGCCCAGAAAAATCAAGGATAAGAAGCATCCAACTTTCCAGTCCAGTGTCTCTGCGTCTTCACGGCCAAACCTCAGATGGTATACCTCAAATTCTCCATGCTCAGAGAGAGCAGTCATTATGTCACCCTGCAAAAGGACTGTGGTCCTGCTGGGAGACCGAGTCTCCAGGGTTTCGGGAAGATAATCCTCTTCTGGTCAGCGTGGTCCTTTATTGCCGCTTGTTGGAAGAAGTATTTTCTGTGATCTTCGGATACCTCCATTTGAAGCAATCTCTTCGCGCATGCCAGTGTCTTGGCTTTCGGTTATACTCACCAGCCGCTGCTTTGCCAATACATCAGTCTCTTCGTTCCCTTTAATGCCGCAGTGCGCTGGCACCCAGATGCAGTGGACCTGAAGGCCCAGCTTAGATATCAAAGAGTATAAAAATAATATATATACATGGCTTTACTCTCTCCCTTTGCTAAAATTCGTATCTACTACATGGACTAAGTACAATACATATGCAGGCCATGTCAAGGGCTATGTTAGTTGCAGTTCCGTTAGGGTATGCCCATAGCCTCGCTACCATCCGCTACCATTTGACACAACATATAAGGTCTAAGAGGACAACCGAGGGTCTGGTTCATTACTACAATTCCATGTCCTTTGCATAAAAATGGGTTGGCGAAAAAATATGTTTCATCTTACCGTGAGTGACATGTGATTTGCAAAGGAGAGCAAAGCTTCTTGGACATGCGGAGTACGTATCTAGAATATGTGTTATGTACAGTATATAAATAGTATTATACGTGAGAGAAGTATAGTCAAGAATTAAATTACGAGACGCGGGATTAGAAGGCTCTACCACCAATTAACCCGAGAAAGTTCAGCTGGAACTGTATAGACATTCAAAGTATAAGGTTGTACATTGTACATATATGAAGGGGCAAGGTCGCACATAGAAATGTAGCAGAGAAGCAAAGCAGGGGGACTTTAGGATGAAGCAGGCAGTGGTGCCGGTAATGCGTGTAATGTAAGTGGATCGGAGATGAAGGACATCTTCATAAAGAATCAGTGTAGTTTTCCATTATGCCAAATGTCTGTCAAGTGAGGAGATTGTAAGACAACCGACTTGTATAACATACAAGTAGTCGCTGAGCCCCCATTGTCTTCTTACATGCAATCTTATTCTCATTGGGATGGAATAAAGGAAGACAGCCATAGAAGATTATCGGCATTAAATAAAACGAAACAAATATTGAACCCAGGATGTATTGTAACTTGTAGTACAACCCCTAATAACAGCAAGGCCTCATTGTTGTTTTGGAGCAAGGAGCCAAAGGCATGGTCAAAATTACCATTCCACAGAAAATCCAGGATGACTACAATGCAAGGGCATGTTACGGCCGTTACTCTGTTGATGGAGAAACTGTCGAATGGGTATCGTGAGGCCCAGATCAAGCCCCAAAAGGGATTTAAGGACAATTGGAGGGAGCCCGAGAGCAGAGCAAACAGTGAGATGCTGCAACTCAGAAGCCTTTCTTTGGAACGGATGAACAAAAACCGATAAATTTAGAGGAAACAGGAAGCACATGTTCATTTCATGAGATTTGAGTATAGAGAATTGATGTTTCGAGATATTTGGCTCGGACGCTGAAGAGTTCAGAGGGGTCTATATACATATGTACACAATTAGACAAAGACATTGAAAAGAGCAGATTACAAAGGTGATTAAGAAAGACAGGAGAGAGCCGAGAGACATTTCTGTCAGGGGCAAAACGAAGGCTGTTTGTCATAGCTACATACGTATATGTACTACTTTACCAAGAACCCCCCAGCATAGTGCCACAATTCGGTTTCTTCATTGAAGATGCATGGAAGCCCAAGGAATTTCAATATGGAATGTTTTTGCACCAGATCTTCATTATGCCATGTCTACAAGGTTCAAAACGATGTTTATTTGTTTAGGTATATGGTCTGGTTGAACGAACTTATACATAGCCGGCTTGGAGATACAAGTACATATACGCATCCAGTCGTTATCCAGGGTGTCGGCTTCCTGTTTCTTGCTCTTAGCGAACGTAACCATATTTCTTTCTCCTGGGGGTTTCCGGCATCTGGAAATGCAGCTCATTAATCAGGCACTGCACCCGAGCTTTCCTCAGCGAACGGACCAATCTGCCAGAGAACGCTTTTGTGTCTCAAGTCTGACCACTTTTTTCCCCTTTTCAGAGATACATTGCAACTTTGGTAGAAACGAATACCAGTACATATATAACCTTTGGTAATGCCGCTGTGACTTGGCCTTTGGTTCATATTCCATATACATAGAGAACTAAAACGCTAACGCCGTTAGTGACGTTGTAATTGCAACGTTAGTTGGCCTTTATCCTATTGTGTAAATTGTTTATAGATTAGTGAATTTGAGTTGGACCAATAGGCTTAGAGGACTTGTATGAGAGGCTTGATAAACTATTGGACAACTCATCGTCGCCCTTTTTGGTACATATACCATACCATATACATATGTATGTATGTACGTACGTATACATACATGATTATGAGCAGGTGTGGGGTGAGGTTTGTACGTGTCATAACACATGGAAATACACGTCCTATATCAAGTCTTGCTGACGACTTGCTACGGCCCTGGAAACTCTATCGTCGACCACAGCTCTGATATGCTTTGCTTTCACTTGAGAAAAATAAGCTTTGCCAGTTGATTTATAAAGACGAATATAATCCTGTTTGGTGGCTGACAAACGGCATCATAACATGTACAAGTACATCAAACTACGGCAACTTGCATTAGTCACTGATCTTTGTGCAAAGTCGTATCTCTTTTACATTGCAATTTGCATGTATGAGTACTTGCAAAGGCTTGTACATACTCCAGAGACATGGTGGTCAGATGGGATGAACCAGATCGCATGTGCTGTGCTGTGCAGATTTCGACTACGAGTGAAGGAAAGGGCTTTTTTTTTCTATGACGCCTTCTGTACTTGTTGTTGTATGTTGTAAAGTACATACATACACATAACACTATTGTATGTATGTATGCATGTATGTACTAGTACTATGTACATAGTATCTTGGCCGGAAATAAATCGTCAACTACGTACAACACATCGCGGTTGATGGGCGAGAAACACCAAACTCTGCTGCAGCCAGTCTCTGTCCTTCGATACCACTGGCCTGACACCTTGAGTTTGACATTGACTCTCTCCATCATCACAATCCGTGCAACCACCAGAGAACCTTTACGCACAACCCTCTCGTCATCTCTCTCGCCTCAGGCGTCCGCTTGCCTTTTATCCTGGATTTTTGTTATACATACAGAGCGTATTTCTTTCGTTTTACATGGAGCCGCCTTCTTGATCGTCGTTGGCTCTGTCGGTTTAACAGCATCCGGGCGTGGATATTTACCTTGGTTGGTGCTTCAGTATCATTATCATCTTTTCTAGTTGTGATCTGCTGTTCTCGTTGCGTTTTGGTATTATGTACATATGTACATACGTATATACGTATATGTACATACATCCATACGCTTGTGAACAGAAAAATCTTCGAAAAAAGAGGAATAAGGAACCGACAAGGAAGGGTTTCCCATTCCTCCGTTTATCCCCTCATCCTCCGGGTTAAGGAACCCCCCAGGGCAAACCCAAGCAAAAAAAAAAATCAAAATCAAAATAACCCAGATACAAGGAAGAAGACATCCAGAATACAAATAACGGTGTCCAGCTGTTCAAATAGAACTGCTCGCTGCGTGGTTCAAACAATGCCATGAGGCCATCTTCTATACCAGTACCCCAATCTGCCAAATATCGGCCACGATCAAGCCTTAGCTATGGGCATCATCCCTATGCAAATGCGACTACCACTACCACGACCACCACTACCACGCCCACCACTACCACTACCACTACTACACTAGAAACCGCCATGGCTCCAAATTTTGGGCTACATATAGGTGGAAACAGCCACGGCACAGATCGTGAACGAAATCGCGAACGAGAGCGTGATAGACATCGACATCGCGCGCAAAGTCGAGATGCAGAGAGATTCGACCATGGCAGCAACATCGCTATCAACAGCCGCAGCAACAGCAGCAACAACAAAAAGGATTTTGATCGAGAACAACGACAACGAGACAGCAATCGAGACAAAGAACGAGACAAGCCCAGGGACAACGACCGAGAAACAGACAAAGAACAACGAGAGCCCAGTCGGGACCGAGACAACAAGCGACGACCATCAGCCAAAGATGATGGCCGATCCTCGAGACACGGACCTCCTCTGTCTATTCAGAACCTGGCAAACATGAACGGGCCAACAAGCCGTTCTCGTCCCTCAAGTCAGGATCAAGGCTATAGTCAAAACCAGCATCAGAGCCAGACCAACAGCGATAGCCAGAACCAAAGTCAGGGTCGTAGCAGTCAAAGCCAGAATCTAAATCAGCATCCGAGTCAAAGCCAAACTCACAACCCTTCTCACAATCACAACCAGAGCCGGAGCCAGGGCCAAATCCCAAGTCAGAGTCAGAGTCAGAGCCAGAGCCAGAGCCAACACCAGAACCAGAGTCCAAATTACGGGCGCAGCAGCTTTAGCAACTTTGGAAAACACCACACTCTCCACAGCACCCAGCAATACATCCAATTTCTTCAACAACAAAACCATCATTATCCCTCGGTCTCATCCTCTGCAATCTCGTCTTCAGCCTCTTCAGCCTCGTCGTCGTCGCCGTCTCCGTCTTCGACCGAATGGCCGCAGCCAAAATTCCAACAACGCCATACAATGGACGAGAGACTGTCAATGGGCAATCTCAGAACCACATTCCGCTCCAATTCAAAGCCTAGCGCCACAAATACTGCTGCTGCTGCTGCTGCTGCTGCTACCAGTAGTAGTACCAACACAACAGCCACCTCGGATTCACAGCCTGTTAGCAGTCTTGTCACCACTCGTTCATCGACTTTTAGCACTCCGGGCACCAGCGCCGCTTATTTTCAACCGGTAGCTTCAGACTTGCAGCGCCCAGAATTACCAGCTCGTCCAGATCCACCGCCACAGCGACCGCCGATTACGCGAACCAACGCTTCAGCAATCTTCCCTTCAGTTTCTGCCGTAGCATCTACTCCAGCCCCAGCTTTTGTTTCTTCTACGTCGCCAACCTCTACTTCTTCTGGTCCTGCTCCAGTCTCAGCTACCAGTACTACTAATAGTAGTAGTAGTTGTAGTAGTAGTGCCAGCGCTCCCACAAAGCCCGTAGGCAACGGCAGAAGCACTGGACCTAAGACCGACATTGGCGCTGACTCTTTAATTGCAGCGTCTTCGGTGGTTGATAGTTCTGACGACGCGCGTCGGCAGGGCGTAGTGTTTAGCGACTCGTTTGATGCCTCGCTCGATGACGAGCCAATTTTGTCGGTGTTTTCCAGCGCAAACATGCCGTCGCTGTTATCATCATCTTCGTCTTCGCCAAGCCCTCCGGTCCCACAATCTACCACAGCCGCTACTACAACTACTACTACTACAGCAGCTATCACGGCCGCCCGACGACCTGCCACATCCTCGACGATAACTACCACAACTTCCTTTAATCTGGGCTCTTCAGCTGCCCCGTCAACTACCGGCGACTCGTCATCGACTTCATCCATAGTCTCAACAGTCCCACCGCCGATTCCTCCCCGTAACCAGATGCTGCGCAATCGGACATTTACAATGGATGGGACGTCGGTGCGACAGTCGTCATCGGCCTTGATGGGATTGTCAATGGGCGACTTTCGCACTCGAGTTGGCTCGTTTTCCGGCACCACACCCTCCCTTGTTTCACAGGACGAACCGCGTTTTTCCACAATAAGCAGTGCCATTGAATCCACGGGATACCCTTCAATACAACCGTCTCCGGTGGTACCATCGTCCTCATCGTCGACTGCGCCGCCCGTTTCCATGGCAAACCGCGAAAAGAAGTCATCTTCAGCTAAGCGCCTGATGAAGCGCAATTCACGACCAACCTCGCCTGTTCCTGCAACCCCTCCGCCGCCTTGCATCAGTACTACTGCAGCGCCGATCCCAACAGCAAACGCCAACAAGATTCTGGTACTCATGAAGACCCTATGTGGGCGCATGCGCGGCAAGATTGACTACCGTACAGAATCGGGCGGTGGCTGGTACTCGGGCGTGTGCTGGATCGATGAAGAGAGCGGCTGTTTAATGTTTGACCCATCTCACTCGCAGGGCTTTCTGCTGACGCTGTGCATGGATCTTCGCGGATCTCAGGTGATGCCCAAGGAAGACGCTATGTCGGGGCGCATGTGCATTGATATTGTCACGGGTTCTTCGCTCACAGACATTCTAATTCGACCAGCTCTGGCCGAGGAGTTCGACTTGTGGCTTGCTGCGCTTCTGTGTTGGCAGGATGTGCGCCAGCCCAGCTCCAAGCACACTGGAAGCAACAGCACCAGCAACACCAGTATCAACAGCAGTAGCAATAGCAGCGCCGCTGCCAGCGGAAGCACGAGTCCCGGGTCTTCTCGGTCGGAATCGCGCCGCCAGCTCTCGTCTAGCCAGGGTCCGGCATTGACCAAGTCGAATACCATCAAGGTAGCCAAGGTCGGCATTTGGGACAAGGGCTATCCTGCTAATCCACGAGCAGCCTTCCGCAATCCTTCGCCATACGATCGCAAACAGTCCAAGGATAGCAAAGAAGCTAGCTGGGCCAAAGTGTCGTGTCTGCTCCAGGATAACGGCGAGCTTCGCTTCCAAAGCGAGCATTCGTTCCTCAATGTCATTGATGTCACACAGCTTGCGCGCTCGGCAATTCAACATCTCGATCGGTCAGTCTTTGAAGACGTGGAGTTTTGCCTAGCTATCTTCCCCATCTACGCGCCCAGCTCGACTCACCTCTGCTTTTCGCGACCAATCTACGTCTCGTTTGAAAGCCGCATGTTGATGGATGTCTGGTATGTTCTGCTGCGCTCGTTTGCCCAGCCTCACCTGTTTCGCCATGACCCGCAGAACCTGGGACCTCCGGTTATCGTGTCCAACTTTGAGGATAAGGAGCTTGGCGACGTCTTTCGAATCGAACGGACTCTCAAGGTGCGCGTGACCGAAGCCAAACTCAAGGCCCGTGATCGGGTTTTGGATATCGGCTACTCGCGTAATGACGAGGGTGTTACGGGCAATTACTTTGCTGAAATCATTCTTGATGGCGAAGTGCGCACCAGGACGATTGTCAAGACCAACACCAAGAATCCCTTTTGGCGCGAGGACTGCTCGTTTGCCGATATTCCACCGACGCAGCCGCTGCTAATGATTATCCTGAAGCGCATTGATGGCTTGGAAGCCGAACGGAGGCTTCACTTTAGCAAGCCTGTTCCGCCGACCGAAGTCTGGTGTGGGTCGGTTGATATTCCGATTGAACAGCTTGAAAAGAGCGACGACCACGAGCAGTGGCTACAGATTCTGGACCAGAAGCATCTTTCAATTGGTACCATGCTTGTCAAGGTGCAGCACGAGGAGATGGCAGTCTTGCTGGCCTCTGAGTATGAGCCTCTGCGGGAGCTCTTGCAGCGCAGTCCAGCCCCGCTGGCCACCAAGATTGCCCGGCTGATGCCCAACGGTCTGCGCAAGCTTTCAGAGACTCTCCTCAATGTCTTCCAGGTCTCAGGCAACGTCAATGAGTGGCTGATGGCTCTTGTCGAGGAGGAAATTGACGGTGTTGGCACGCAGGAGGCTGCCAGGAACTACCGTTTTGATATCCGTCTACGGTCTAGCGAGTCTATGGACTTTGCCGGAGACCGTCGGACGATTGTGCGCGGCATGAACAAGGCGCTGGCTGGAGAGGCAAACCTGCTGTTCCGCGGCAACTCGCTCTTGACTCAGGCGCTCGAGTGTCACATGCGCCGTCTGGGCAAGGAGTACCTGGAGGAAGTGCTCAAGGATAAGATTGTCGAGATCAATGACATGAACCCGAACTGTGAAATCGATCCTAGCAAACTGGAGCCCAACGAGGACATTAACCGCCACTGGACGCTGCTGCTCAAGCTGACCACTGAAGTGTGGACGTGCATTGCCTCGTCGGCTAGCCAGCTGCCCAGCGAGATTCGGCAAATCCTCAAGTTTGTGCGTGCTGTGGCCGAAGACCGCTACGGCGACTTCTCGCGTACCGTCAGCTACACAAGCGTTACAGGCTTCCTCTTCCTCCGGTTCATCTGCCCAGCTATTCTGAGCCCGAAGCTGTTTGGCCTTTTGCGGGATATTCCCGGGGCTCGTGTCCAGCGCACGTTTACGTTTATTGCTAAGGCTCTGCAAGCCATGGCCAACATGTCGACCTTTGGCCAGAAGGAGTCGTGGATGGAGCCCATGAACCGCTTCATCAACCAGCAGCGCCAGTCATTCAAGGACTTTGTTGACGAGGCCTGTGCTATTGTCGACTACCAGCAGCCGCACATCTCTGCTTCGTACTCGACGCCCCACGCCATTATGAGCCGCATGTGCGCAACATCACGCGAGGGCGTTCCAATGCTGCCGTATCTCGTGGACCCAGCACGCAACATGGCGACCTTGGTCAAAATGTGGACTTCGGCCCATGCCCACGACAGCGAGGATCTTCCCAGCGGCGACATCTTTTTGTTCAACAGCATGTGCCACGCATTGCAGAAGCGCGCTGACGCCTGCATGAAGAGCGCTGAGCTGCTTAGCGCCGCTGCCGAAGTCCCTCCCGTCGCCACCACGGCCACCGTCGATGTCGACGAGCCCACCGAGCTGAACCCCGTAACCATGGAGCACGAGAGTCCGCTGCCGACAAAGATGTCTACCAGCATGTCGGCGTCGTCGCTGCCCAGCCTGGCCAGCCCGCCGTTCCATGAATTCACCCGCGACCGCGACCCAGACGCGCACGCCCCGGGCTCTGCTGGATCCGATGTCGTCGAGACGACAGCAGTACTCTCCGGCCCGCGCAAACAGACCATGAGCGCCATCACACCCAGCGCCATGGGCATACCGTCCTCGTCTTCGTCGTCGTCCTCCTCGGCACCGCCCGCCCCCTCTGTCGCCTCGCGGCGCACATCCGCCGCCGCCGCTCTCTCCGGCTCCCTTGCCGACATCACGCGACACGATCTACACGCCCTCTCACAGCTGCACCTGCAAACGCAGCCAACCCCTGCACCTCCCGCATCGCAGACCCAAAGCCCGCTGTCGGCCGGGGGTGACCCCGGCATCTCGTCGCCTGTAGTACAGGGCACCGTGACGTCGATGGCATGGGCGGGCGCGGGCCCTGCGCCAGCGCCGGCTCGTGCGGCGCGGAATAATCGCACGACGCGGAACATCATCTCGGCGGTCATGCGGATAGGGCGCAGCGGGGAGACGGCTGTCCAGGGACAGCCGCAGCCGCAGACGCAGCCGCAGACGCCGATGACGGCTCATGGACAAGGGTTTGCACATGCAATGGGACACGAAGGTGGCGAGAGGCTGCGGAACGGACGGTCCTAAGTTCATCCCATCTTCTTTTCCTGTTTTCTCGCCCCCTCCCCCCCCTTTCTTTTTTCTTCTTTTCCTATAATGATTTCTCTTTCTTCTTTTTTTCTTCTCATCATGACCAGCCATGTTTCTTTCTTTCTCTTTTTCCTTTCTTCCATTTTCTTTGTGTATTTCCGGTGGTATCTTTTCTCATCTTTCTCGGGTTCGTTTTCCTTCTCTCTTCTCATCTAGATTTCTAGCCTTGGTGGTATTTTTTTCTGTGTGTTATTCTTGACCTGTTCTTCTTCTTCTTAGCTTGTGGATTATCATGGCATGTAGTTAGCATCTTCTTTTGTCTATCTGAACGTTTTCTTTTCTCTCATCATTGCTCAATATGAGAGACATATACATACATATACTACGATGCATCACGAAATATATATGTACATATATATGTGTGTGTAAAACATCACGCTCAGCTTTCATTGCTTGCTTCATTTACTTGTATTGTTCATTGCAACGTGATGTTTATGTCTTGAATCCTCCACTGCTGACAACCCCTATTTGAATATCATCAGCCTATTTTTGCTTCCTCCCTGGGCATCTTCTAAACCACCACTCACGAAAACAGCTTGCGGTATGCAGCCTTCTCCTTCTTCTTGCGCTCTGCAACTTTGGCCTTAAGCGCCATGTACTCCTTAGCAACAGCCGCATCAGTCGGCGCCAGCTTGTTCGCCTGCTCCAAGTCCTCCAGCGCATCTTCTACGCTCTTGAGCTCCTTGTATGCAAGACCACGGCGGAACAGCGCCTTGGCCTTGTCTGCATCCTTGATCGACTCCACTTGCAGCGCAGCCGATGCCGCCTTGCGCACATCGTTCCACTCGCCCGTCTTGGACAGCAGCAGAGCCAGGTTGTTGTTCAGCTGCACGCGCAGCAGCTCCCACTCGGCCTTGAACGCCGCGTCGGCCTGCTCCAGGTCCTGCGGGTCCTCGTCCAGGTAGCGCAGACCCTTGCGGTACTTGGCAATTCCGCTCTGCAGGTCGCCAGCCTTGAAGGCAGCACCGCCAAAGACCTTGCAGGCAGAGGCAATCTTGAAAATCTCACTGGCAGTGGGCTCCTCGCCGTCGTTGTCTTCGGGGTAGTCCTCGAAAGTGTCGCCGTAGGGGTCGTTGTTGGTAACACCAGAGCTGGTCGGCTGGTCGGCAGCAAGCTCGCCACAGTTGGTGATCTCGACCTTCTTAGTAGGGCGGTCGCCAGAATCAGTGTGGGAGTGCTCGATGGCGCGAACAATCGACTTGCCGGCAATAACCTCGCCAAAAACAACGTGCTTGTTGTCGAGGTGGGGAGTGGTTGTCGTGGTAATGAAGAACTGGGAGCCGTTGGTGTCTGCACAAGAACCACATGTTAACGCAACCATTCCTAGCTTCTATAGAACGCAAAAGAGAAAAAGGAAAACTTACTAGGACCGGCGTTGGCCATGGACAACAGGAAGGGCTTGTCGTGTTTCTTGGGGAAAGCCTCATCGGCAAACTTTTCTCCGTAGATCGACTCGCCGCCAGTGCCGTCGCCGTTGGTGAAGTCACCACCCTGGATCATGAACTGCTTAATCACACGGTGAAAGATGGAGCCCTTGTAACATAGAGGCTTTCCACTGTTACCGATGCCCTTCTCGCCCGTGCACAGAGCGCGGAAGTTCTCGGCGGTCTTGGGCACAAGGTCATTGTACAGGCGCATGACGATGCGGCCGCACGGCTTGTCGCCAATCGAAATCTCGAAAAAGACACGGGGACGGGCGTCTTCAGGCATGGTTGCAATGGTTGACGTTGGTGGATGTACGAAAAAGGATTGTTGATGCTGGATTATGGCGGGGTGGAGGGGCAGCTTTTAACAGAATTGATTCCGGGGGAAGAAAACAACAAAAAACAGACAAGAAAAGAAAGGTCGAGGAAGGAAAAGAGTTGAAAAAAGAAACAAGTCGATTCACTTATATAAAAGGCGATTTGCTTTTCAATCGTATGTACATGT
Organism: Thielaviopsis punctulata; assembly: GCA_036034705.1. Classification (NCBI taxonomy): domain Eukaryota; kingdom Fungi; phylum Ascomycota; class Sordariomycetes; order Microascales; family Ceratocystidaceae; genus Thielaviopsis; species Thielaviopsis punctulata. The sequence goes on from CM069897.1 coordinate 2,399,871, forward strand.
ATGTACATACATTCTTCGCTGGGCTCATAGAAGATTCTAGCTTTCTGCGCTACTTTTGTTGGATTCTCCGCTTGCATTTTTTGGCGGGTGTTGGCCCTGGATTTTCAGGACATGTGGAGCTGAAACACGGGCGGCTGCTTTGTATTGCTTCCACTTTGTATGGTATATGTAATGTGTAGTACTACATATATGTAATATCGCAACATATGTATGTACTACATAGTATGTATGTATGTATACATAAGAGAAAAACTGCAAACGCTACATTGAGAAACAGCTGAAAGCATGGTGATACAAAATAGCAACTGGCAACCTCCCCATAATCTTCATCCAACCAAATTAGGTGCTCTTGTTGCCACCAACATTCAACTCCATCGTTACCTATACATACATGTTCCGTGTTAGTTGCTGCTTATTCATTTGCATGTTGTTTCTGAATCTTACCGGGCCGTCATTCACAAGAGCCACCTCCATCATGGCCTGGAACTTGCCATTCTTTACCCTGTCTTCCTTATAGCCATCCTTGACCTTTTGTAAGAAGTAGTGGTACAGTTTACTAGCTTCCTCAGGGGGGCATGCGCCGTGGAAGTCAGGCTTGGTGCCCTTGGTCGTCTTGGCCAGTAGAGTAAACTGCGATACTGTTCATAACTTGTTAGTCTCTACCTCGACAACATTTATCTAGCTTCGGGCGCAATATTCATAATACTTACCGCACAGCACCTCGCCTTCAATGTCCATCACTCCCTTCTTCCACTATACTCATGTGATATGTGTTAGTATTTTGCTATCCTCTTGTAATTTGGGCTAGGCTGTGGCTGTGGCTGTGGCTGTGGCTTGCATACCCGGGCTCCTGTCTCCTCGTCATCCCAGAGCTTGAACTTCAAAATCTTGTTGGCCAGGTTTTCAGCATCCTTTTCTGTATCGCCAGGAGCAATCGCTGCAAATACCAACACGCCCTTGCCAATCTCGGAGATTTTGACTTTGTCAACCGTCACCGACGCTGAGAGAACTCTCTGGAGGATAGCTTTTTCGGAGTTGTTAGCAATTGACCATCGTGAATGCCCTTTGGGTCTTATTACCCTTCATCTTTTCTTTGTTCTTATCTAGCCCAGTTTCGTTACAATTTATGACAAGTTTATGCGCGTTCCTTGGTTTACATTACGAGTCACTTCGGCCATTCAAATCACAACGTCAAGCGGAGACTCCCGTTTCCAACTCCTACTCTATAACCCCAGCCCTAAGTAGTCCTGAACTAGCCATATTACCTGCATGAATGTTTGGCCTATAGTTTCGGCCTACACGGGTCAATGCTTTACTTGTACATACATACGGAGTAGTATATTCTTGAATGAGCCATTATGAGCAAAAGTCTACGCCTGATATTAATCTCATCTTGAATTTGGACGCGCAGAGTTAGCCATGTATCTGCTATGCGTGCCTTATACCTCAATTCACCTGTCGCTGAGGTGCAAAAATGCGATTACGTTATCCTGTAAAAACACCAAATTCAGGTTCTGCGTACTGCAATATATGGGAGTCATGACGCTGTACATACCAACAATGTAATGCTTCATGTCAAACCCCAAATATACTCTTCCAAGTTGGAAGCTGAAAATACTCATTTGCTACAAGCTCTGCAAAATACTTGCATGTCACGTGACTATAGCTAAGCTCTGATTGGCCGAATCCCACAGCTTACCCACTTCTTATGGTACATACTTGCGATTTACGACCTCCAACGACTCAATTCTGTTATTGACTCTTCCATTGTTTGACCTACCCCCCCCCCAAGCAAGGGTTGACTCTTTCATCATCACCATCATCATCATCTCTTCTCACTTGCTACTCTTTATTCTGAACTGCATTGGCGCATTCTCCGGGAGAGAAGTAGCTCTTGCGCAATCAGAAATAGCATCTTGACTTGTGATAGGCAACCACTTGATTTGGCTGAATAGCGCTTAATCCGGTGTAAACGCCACATCTCTCATCTTCTAGTTTTGGTGTGTCTAACTCCCTTGCCTCAGCTCCTCGCCTCCTGGTCTCAGGTGTTGTTAATGTTATTGAATTTTGCTCCGTTTTGATCATCTGCCTCTTTTGTCATTGGGGCCAAAGATATTCAATTGGCGCCAAAGCCTGCATTTATTCATCGCCTCAATTCAATCGCCCCATTCATCCAAGTTTTTAACCATTTTGCTTCTTTCATATACTTATAGGGCGAACTCATCGTCCCTCCTGTTAATCCATCTCCGAAACCGAAAGAAACACCTCTTCCAGCCGCATCGAACGGCACGGTTTACCACCTTACAACCTACCTGTTGAATCCGAATTGAGCCGGTCGCTCATCACCAACACACATCATGGCCGCCCGAAAATTAATGCAAGAGGTGGATAAATGCTTCAAGAAAGTTGCCGAGGGCGTCGCAGAGTTTGAGGCGATTTACGAGAAAATAGAACAGTCTACGAATCCCGCCCAGAAAGAGAAACTCGAGGACAACTTGAAGCGCGAAATCAAGAAGCTCCAACGTATGCGCGATCAAATCAAGACTTGGGCTGCTAGTAACGACATCAAGGATAAGACGCCGCTACTAGAGCATCGCAAACTTATCGAGACGGTGCGCATAGTCCAACTAAAGACTTGCACAGCCATATAACTAACAACACCCTTCACAGCAAATGGAAAAGTTCAAGGCCGTTGAAAAGGCTATGAAGACAAAGGCCTACTCTAAAGAAGGCTTATCAGCCGCCGCAAAACTCGATCCTAAAGAGCAAGCCAAGGCCGAGGCCGGCGACTTCCTCAGAGAAATGGTTGATGAGTTGGAACACCAAGTCGAGTCTTTAGAGGCTGAAGGCGAGGCGTTATCAGCCACCTTGAAGCGCGGCAAGAACCACTCATCAAAGGCCGAACGGATATCCGAAATTGAGGACATTATTGAGCGACATAAATGGCACCAGTCCAAGCTCGAGTTAATACGTCGATCTCTCGAAAATGGCGGCGTTGACACGGAACAAGTCAACGATCTCGAGGAATCTATTAGATACTACGTTCAAGACAACGCTAACCCCGATTTTGTCGAGGACGAGGAACTATACGACGACTTGAATCTCGATGCCGACGAAGATAACTTTGGTATGAATGTCGATACTGAAAAGGGCTCTTCGCAAGACACACAATCCGTACACGACGATGGCCCGAGCCCCGGAGAAGCAATCATTGAGAGTTTGAAAGCGTCAACCAAGAGCCGCAGCAACAATGAGAACTCAAACAAGCGACAAGCTTCGGCGCAAGTTAAGTCGCCATTGCCAACATTGGCATCATTACTTCCCCCGCAACAATCTTCATCTTCAACTGCCAACATGAAACCCGCTGTTGTGCCGGCGCGACCGGCCGAGGGGCTCAAGTACGCCTCGGCTGCTGCTGCTGCTGCTGCCAGCGACAAGAATAACGTTGGAATTGCCCCATTGCCGCCGCCGCCAGGATCAGCTCCCGTGAGAACAAGCGCGACTAGCTCTCCTGCAATCTCGGTATCGCATCCTGTGTCTGATTCAAGGCCATCTGAAGTGCCGTCAAAGGGAGCTCCTATTTCTGCAAGGTCAACACCCAAGACTTCGTCATCCAGATTAGCAAAGACAGCAACAAGCGCACCCACGTCTGTTCCTGAAGTTTCGGGATCTTCCAAGAGTAAGTTTGCGCAATCAATTTATACACAAAATCTTTTGTCGCATTACCTTTCAAGGGTTAGCCACAATTGGGGTTATAGTTTGCTAACCATTGTATGTTCCCAAACGTGCAGTTACCGCTCCCGCTTCGTCAGCAGCATCAACAGTTCTTTCCTCGACACCAGCCCCTACCTCAACTACCGGTGCAACCGCTGTTCCGCTGCCTTCGGCATCGTCAGCTTCAGCTTCAGCTACTGCCAAGGCTTCCACCGCCGCCCCAAGTGCGTTTTCGAACGGTGTCGCCAACGGTACGGCATCGTCCCGTAAGGCTCCTCAGGAAGAAGAGTCGATATACCACCTGCCCGAATCGCTAAAAGACTTGTTGGGTACCTACGAGATGATGCACGCGAACCCGATGGCGCCCAACGCGCCTGCAACGCAGCGTTTGCTCGAAGCTAGCCATCGCGAGGCGCCCAAGGCGTCTGACGGTGACATGCCGAAGCTATACACACCGGAAATGCCGTACTTGTCACCCATGTCCAACTACCCGACCCAGCCTCTTGCTCTTCTTGACAACCCGCGTCTTTACTCGCGCCTCGAGCCGGATACACTGTTTTACCTGTTCTACTACAGACAAGGAACGGTACAACAATACATGGCTGCCAAAGCTTTGAAGGATCAGTCATGGAGATTTCACAAGCAGTATCAGACTTGGTTCCAGCGCCATGAGGAGCCCAAGAGCATCACGGAAGAATATGAGCAAGGTACCTACCGTTTCTTCGACTATGAATCTACTTGGTACGTTATTACTATATGTGGTGTGGCGAAACCCGACACTAACAGACTTGTAGGATGAACCGTCGCAAGGCTGAGTTCAAGTTTACGTACAAGTTCCTTGAGGACGATATTTAGGCGTATCGGTTCATCGCGGGAGCTGAAATATGCTACCCTGAGTTGTGTTTGACATGTGACATTGTTTTTGCTGTGTACCATATGTGCATCATACATCACGTGGCGCCTCTATTTTTGGGTAGGCACTCTACACACATGTTTCCCCAGTAAATTCGAGCTGTTGTATGTCGCTTGGCGTCTTTATTTATATTCACTCTTCTATGTACGTTCTCATTCTAGACCTTTTGGTGATAATGACAAACTGAGTACATACTACGTAGATGTGCATGTTTTTGAGGGTTTTGTAGCATGATATTTGGCTTATGCAAGGTCGTTCGAACCTCGGGTTTCAGAGAATAGGGTACTACCTATTACTTAGGGTTACAGGCATTTTGGATTAAAGGCTTGCTGACGTCAGTCTGTGTTTACAGAGTAGATAAGTTTTGATGAACATAGTATGTATGTATGGAACTGTAATTTAATACTACGCACAAGTACGTAGTACATACGTGTACATAGGTATTGAGTAATAGATTGGGAACTGCCGGAATCCATGGCTGGTTTTACAGGGTACATTTTCCTCATACTGCGTACACACATTTTCTGTGTCTTACTGGGTGGGGTGGGAACCAAGAACGTAATAAAGGATACATCACGAGATACATCAAGAACTTGTCTCGTCATCCTGCATTCTGACAAGTTTGTTGCAGGGCAGATAGCAAGGTGAAGTTTGGGATGGGGATTGATAAGGGATAAGGGAAAAGAACAACCCCATCTCCCCCACTCGGGAATCCGGCCCCGTTTTTGTTGTTGATTTTGCTGATCAGACCCGCTTTCTGCCTTATTTGGCGGAAACTGTTTGCGTCCGAAGAAAAGGCGTCTCATTGAATCAACAAGCAGAGAAGTGATGATGAACGAGGCAAGGAAGGGCAGAAAGGAAGCTGAGAGAAGAGATATTCACAGTTTTTTATTATTGCGATGTTTGTTGGCAAACGACTTGATGAATCATGTGAAACCTGTGGATGACAAGTACATACAACGTATGCAGTATGTATACGTATGTATGTACATACATACATACTTGAAAATATGCATGGTTAGATGAAAAGAAGACGGAACGAGTTGGTCCTACAATAAACCTTGCCAGTCATTACATAGTATGTACATACTACAGAGGAAGCAGCATGGCGGAAGCGAAAGCAAACAGTTTGCGCTTCGTCACTTTGACAGTGCAGATCATCGTCTACGGGCGACAACAGACTCAACAAAAGCTGCAAGAGGTCGACGATTGCTGCGAGGGATTAAGTTTCTTGTAAAAGAAACGAGAGTTAGAAAAAAAAAAAAAGAGAAAAAAAAAAGCAAGGAGACGAAAAAAAAAGTCATGAATGGACAAAAAGGATACTGAAAGAAGCTCCAAGAAAGGCCAAGAACATGGCCAAGCCCGGCCTGATCATGTAAATTTAGAGTCAGAATAATGCCACAGCTAAGCGTTGCAAAGAAAGTATACTCCTCACTACTCGAAGGTACTGCGTATACTCACCTAATATACGTATATACTCATACTCAGAGGTAAGCCTGAGACAAAACAAAGTTAGACCTCAAGCCACGGGAGCAAGAAACACAAAAAAGAGACAAAGCTGCTTTTTGGTAAGGCGAGGGGAATCATGGCAGTGCAAAAACGGGCTTTGGAGAGAAAAGGCTGAAAGCGGGAGTTGCGTAACTATCTGCATGTGTACATACTACGTATACGTATGTATCTTTGTATCTTGCTTTGTCAAGTCGAATGACTTGGTATTTCTCGATTTCGCTGACGCCTGATTTTCTTTTTCTCTCTTTGTTTTTAAGGATCTTCCTTTCTCTCTTCACGTTACTTTTTCTTTTTCATTTTTTTTTTGCTTTTGCTGTCTTTTAGCATTCGGGGTCCAAGTCTACTTAAGGATCAGGTCATTCTTCTTTTTCCTGTTTCTTCTTTTCTTTCCATCATCAAATCCACCTCTCTCAGTTTCTACAGTGAACAAACAGAAATCATCATCTAATCCTTTCGTCCCATCTTCAATCAGCAAATCAACAGATTAGGGTCTTGCTGGCTTTTTATAATTGTCACGATTATCAACATTCGACTTATCGACCGTCGTTATCAATCTTTGTTTCATTACTAGACAAGAAATCGACCAGCCCCCCCCCCCCCTTTCCGCACGAGCTTTGTTGTGCTTTTCTTAATCGATCTATCGTTGGCCATCAATCAACAATGGTAGCCGTTAATATCTTGGAGCCCCGTCGGTAAGGTTTATACATTTTTTTTTGCGTCAACCAGATCTCCGCAGCGCCTGACCGGATTTCTTGCGTGTGCTGCATTATAGCTTAACTTTTTTTTTCCCCGGCTCCGAACAAGATATCATGAAGTTTATACGTCATTCCGCAAACAGAGCCGAAAGAGCACAATTGGCTAACGTACGTTTTTCTTTTCTTACCCGCCTTGCAGATACTGCTACTACACCTTCAGTGGCTACCGCTGCGAGCCTAGCAGGTGGGACAGTTGGGGTCGCTGGGTGTTCCTCGGCGTCATCATCGTCGCTGCAATCCTCTGCTTCTACGTGTTAGCCTGTGTAAACTCGCGCCGTCGTCGCTCTCGCGGCCAGCAGCCCATCTACGGCACCGGCTGGATGGCCCCTCAGCCGCAGCAGCTGCCCAAGTACAGCCAGAACCCCGAGCCGGGCCACCAGCGGTGGAACAGTCAGCAGCCGCCCCCGCCCCCGCCCCCGCCACCCAACGGGTACTACGGTCCCCCGCCGCCGGGCTATTCAGGCCAGCAGGACCCTAATGTACCGTACCAGCAGAGCGAGGGTATTCAGCTGCAACAGCCGCAACAGGCGTATCATGGACACACTGCGGAGAATTTTGCGCCTCCGCCGGGTCCGCCGCCTGGAAAATAGATGGGTGAGAAGGACTGCAGGTGTTGTAGGGATGGGTGGTGCCACATGGAGCAATCAAGTAGTGCAAACTAGAGGGATAGAGATTGGCTTATGATTTCAACGGTTTATTTGATGGTTTCTTTTTCTTCATTCTGTAAATGTAAATGATGTTTTTATCTGTCTGAACCTATGAATTCCGATTGCGACAGACACATGAATGCGCGTTGCTGTTTCTTTTGGTAGACACCATCGGCGGCCTCCCAGCCTTGTGCCACTTGCGATCTAGGCGACAACATTAGAACTTGAAGAGGATTTTTTTTATGGTGATCGACCGGGGCATATTTTTAAACACTGTTTATTCCTTGAATACAACATGTCACCCCAAAGCTTTAAACTTTGCGAAGCTTCATGCTAGTTACTTCAGCTAACTACATTCTAGAAGATCAGAATTGTCTTCCGGTCGAATACAGTTTGAGCTTACTTGTAGTGAAATCACAAATGCATTAACTTATGTTAGCCTCTTATCGGCTCTAGCCTTACCTACAATTCCCCACGATTTTGTCGTCCTGTTTTCTCTGATGTCTGTCCATCGCTAAACATGAAAAGCCAACGGATATTTGTTTTGTCCATCTCTTCCGACAACACCCCATTTGCGGGTCCTCTTCTCTCCACGTTTTTGCGACTTATCCGATACTGCAGTGGCTTAGGCCAGGCGGAATGGGGAATACAAGGTGCTAAAAGGACAGAGCGCCAAAAAAAAAAAAAAAAAAAAAAACATGCCATTTATCCTCATGAAAGGTTTTTGTGTAAGGGCTGGGCTACCGGGAGAAATTATTGTGCTTTAAGCAATTCCGATGTTAAAGGTGATGGTCATGAGATTAGAAATATGCTCTTGGTAAGGATATAGGTAGAGCGGATATGACTAAATACTAAATACATGGCTTAAAAACTGTACTTAGGTTGTTCACCGGATAGAGAAACATCTTGAGTACACTTTACTTGTACCTTCTAAGCAAATTTGTCAAATGGCAAGACAGCCCTGCTGATAAAATACTATGCATATATCAAAAGAAGACCATCAGACGGTGATATAATACATACTCTTTACTGGTACAAAATACACATGTGCACCTTTGTCACAAGATGAACTGCGTGGCTTAGTGCATGGCTGTCGCCTTTCGTCGAGCATGATATACCAAGCTAGTTATGTAGTGCTTAGTACCACACTCACGTATCAAGCGGGTGGAGACAATAGTGTATGTACATACAGTCCAGCACAGCCAAATGGCTCTGCTTTCTAAGCGTTGCTGTTCATGGGGTCTGTACATGTACGTAGTATGTTGCAAATGGTGAGACGCGGTCATTGTTATTTTTTGAAATAAAAAGAGAGAGGGAGAGAGAGCGAAAGCCAAACTCGGACCGCTGCAATAATGTAACCCCAGAATGCGAGCTTGATAATCTACAGAATCAAATTCCCACGACGAAAAAATGTTTAATTTTGCTAATGGTCCGTAGCGGATTTCACTTGTCGAATGACGAAGCCTTCTGTGCCTACAAGTAGAATCTTAATGCAGGGAGGGGTTGATCGATAACGCCCTGAGATGCGTATATACAGTGCAATCTCGACATTGGTCATCATTTAGGGGGCTTTTGTTGACTGAATATACAAGTACATGCACAATATGAAGGTATGTTCTTGCATGTTCATACATCTATATGCTATGTTAACATGGGATGGATGTAGATCGGACTAGTTAGTGTGGAATACCAAAACTTGGAGATCCTTTACCTTGGGATCCTGTGCAGTTCAGGATTACAAAAATAAGGAGCAACAAAAAGAAGCTCGAAAAGATAACCCCCAATCCCAACGACGAGCCCATGACCCAACCTTGGCTGAAGTTACATAACATACGTATACATGGTAAATATGCATGTGCCTATGTGCATACTATGTACAAGTTTGTACATAACTAGACACTAGACATTTGAGCTCAAATAGATTGCGTGTACAATATGTAGTACATATGTACATGCGTAGAGAAAGGTCGTTGGCTCGGGCGCAACATACTTAAGTATGTAGTAGTAAGCCACATTAAGTGACACATTTCTCTTGCTGATTTACAGTAGCAGAATCATCCTAGCCCCTTCCAAAAAGCGATGGGCGGGCGGCTTTTGTACCGGCCCTTGCGAAAGCTGTGAAAAGCTCAAAACGGATTTGTATGTAAAGAGGGAAAAGGGGGAGAATTTGCTACTCACGGTGAGAGTTGAAATTCAGCGCTATGTATAATTGACAGAGACCCAAGGCATGTACATACGTATGTACTTTGTACCATACTTGTAGTTGCTGAAGTTGCCAAGTTACGCAGGGCGTTCCTGCATATTCTAGCGTTGCTTTGTTTCCTTTTTGGATGTGTTGCTGCTGCAACCCAAATTGCTGCTACACATACATAGTAGGTACTTGTTGTACCCACTAGCCCAAGCAAGGTGAAGGTGCATGCATGAATTTTGAAGGGTCTATTCAAACACTCAACTCCTCCTTTAACTAAAAACAAACGCCTTTTCTTTTCTTGCCCTTTTCCTCATGTTCTTGTCTTCTATTCCGGATTTCATCTCCCTTTTCATTCTTCCCTTTCTTCACAACCACGGATGGACTGATTCGTTTGTATTGATTCTTTGCATTGACTGCGAGTCCGGCCTCTCTCTCTCTCTCTCTCGAGCTTTGCTTCGCTTTTCAGCGGTGCGCTAATTTTGACTGTTACAGGTTTCCTCGTTATCTATCAGCACTAGAAACATCATTCATTCATTCCATTTTGACTTCATTCGTTACGTCCTGGTTTGACTGTCACTTTTCTTACCTGTCTATTTTTAATTCCTTATTTTTTTATCTATACCTTGTTACCCGTACGATCTACCTCGAGTAAAGCAATCATTCTATATGGTATATCCATTCATTCTACATACTTTCGTTGCTTTGCCCAACAAGCAGGCCAGCAAACGCCTTCACTTCTACAAACAAAGACCGATTGCCGTTTTCTCCCACTCTGGGACCACCGTCTAGCCTTTGACCTCCGCCAACTCGTGATCAGACGGTTTTCTTATTCCAGGCCTTGCTTACACTGCCGGCTGTATCTGGCTTGTTGTTATTCGTCTCACATTTGTTGTCTCTTGGACATCTGTCTGCGGATTCGCTACAAGAACGCCATTCTTCGTGTGACGCCTCGACCGAACCGAGTTTCCTGTTTTCACTCAACAAACAGCATCACACTGCATATAAATAAGCGCGCTTTCTTCCCCCCAAGAAGCTTGTCAGCTCTTATTGACTTGTGAAAGCCCTCCCTGCGAGAGAGGAAAATGAAGTAAATTATTCGTTTATTTCATGGAACAGGGGCTTTGTAACTAGGCCAGCAAATATCCGTCTCATTTTGGAATTCTAAGTATATGTACATATGTACATACATACTACGTATATACATACTGGACGACCTGTTTGTGTTTGAATCACTTGTCGCTTGGACCAGTTTCACTCCTTGATCAGTCTCATTTTGGCACCATTTCTTACCTCTTCTTTTATTCGTCTAATCTGCCTCTAATCTGCCTCTCTGGCCCTTTCTGATCCTTTCCTTCTTTCTCGAGTTGTTGTCATTCGAAGTCCTTAGCTTGGCTTCCTCTAATATTCACGGAAAAGCTTTTGTTTAATATCTACTTTGGCCATACTCTGGTTGAGGACCTGATCTCCCATTCTCTCATTGCGCAAATCTCGAGTGTGACGGCCATCTGCGCCTCTTTACATCCTCCCAGCTCCACTTTGAAACTGACTGATGCTGCCTTAATACTTAGCGCCAGTTTTTTTTCTCTATCCACCAACTCCAGTCACGATCTGTCATAGCATCATCGATACTCTTTTCTACAGCTGCATATATTTTGCTTTTGACTCGTCCTTTTGGTGCTTGAAAGACACAATGCCTTCCATCGATGTTGCGATGGCGAGGAGTTTGAGGGGGAGTACGTGGGAGATTTTGGCACAAGGAATTAAGCGGTCCTTTACCCGCAGAGACATTGCGTCGACTGTCTCTACCAAAGTCACAGATTTCAAGACTGCAGTGTCTAGTTGGGATAACTGTATGAGCGTTGCCTGGTGCAAGTAAGTACTGCTTATTAACTAGTGCTCAAACTCATGACTAACATGTACACGCAGATGGCCCTTGATCGGAATCATGGTACTGGGTGCTCTTATTATCGTTGGAATCATATGGTGCATGATAAGATGCTTGTGCTGCGGTCTTTCATGCTGCTGTGAGTGCTGCTACTGCCTCAAATGCTGCGGCAACTGTATGGGCTGCTGCGATGCCCCAGGAGGAAAGAATCGGCACAAGTATCTCGACGATCCTTACATTCCCCCTCACCACCAACAAAATGTCGGCTACCAGATGCAGCCCCAGATGAAAGCCCCTGTTGCCGCCTCCAGTATTGCGCCCTCAAACTCGTTCAGTTCTACGCCCCCGATGATTGTTTCCCAGGCTGCCAATCACCCTAAGAATGGCCCGCCTCAGTACGCCGAGTTCGAAGTTAGCAAGAAGGGTGATGAAGATGCCCTGCCCGCCATGCCCGTTTGGGAAGAATCCAACACCAAAAAGGTTGTTCTGGACGGTGACGATGCTGTTGAGCTTGAACAGCTTAAGAAACCTGAACCTGTTGCTCCTGCTCCTGCTCCTGCTCCCGCTGCCGCCATAGGTGCTAGTCGCACTGCCGCTATGCGCCAAGACAACTTCCGTGGAACGCCTCCGCCGCTTAGCCCTTACGGCCCGCCTCTTCCTCAGCAGGATCCCTACGGTAGAACTGTTACACCTTCAAATGCCTACAACCAAGGTCGCAGCACACCCAGCTATGGAAACCAGCCTGGCCGCAACACTCCTGGATTAGGAAACCCGCCAGTCCGTAATATGGCTGGATACAACAATCAGCAGGGAGGATATCAACAGAGCCAGGGTAGTATGGGCTTGTATGGTCAGAGCCACGACCCGTACGCTCAACAGAACCCAGCTTACAACGGTCCTATAAACAACGGATACCAGAACAACGGATACCATAACGACATGTACCAGAACAGCAATCTTGGATACAACCAGCCTCAGCAGCACAACGGTTATGATCAGGTCCAAGATAACGGCTTTAACAGTTACACGAACAACACTATAAACAGTGGTTACGGCGTTAGCAACGCTCTGCCGTCACCCCAGGAAAGTGCGTTCCACTACGACAGCCCGTCCTACCAGCAAGCCACTTCTCAAGTTAGTAACCTGTACGACAACAATGGCTATCCGCAAGAGAAGGCGTATGGTCAGGAGCCCTATGGCCAGCAGTACGGCCAACAGCAGACTGGCATGTACAGCACCATGACGCCCCAGCCTCCTGCTTCGCAGCCCATGAATAACCCGTACAGTGGTCAGACTGATGTCTACGAGATGCCTGCTGCCAACTACGATGACCCTAGTACGATGAGTACTCAAAACACTGGCGGTTATATGCAGCAGCAACCACAAACTACTGGCTACACCCAACAACAGTTACAGGCCCAAGGCCAGAACCAACAATATAATACCTCGCTTCAGAACACGGCCGGATTCGATTTCAACTCTGGCTTCTCCCGCCCAGGCACTGCTACCGGTTCGCAAGCGCCGGGCCCGCAGCAAGCGCCGCATATGGCTGGCTACGAGGTTCAGCGGCAGGGCAGCGTTCCGCCGCAGGATCTGTACGCGGTCAACGGGCAAAACTCGCAGGGGACGACATATGCGGCGCCAAAGCCGTACAAACCTTCGCCCGCGTGGACATCACAATAGACACGACGTTATCGCGGGGTTGGTAACGGTGTCGATTTAAGCATTGTTGTACACTAGGCATTTTTGTTTGTGAATTTCTTTTTATTTCCTCTTCTTCTTCTCGCCTTGTTAAAGACCTTCATTTCTTTTTATTTCCTCTTCTTCTTCTCGCCTTGTTAAAGACCTTCATTTCTTTTCTTTGTTTCCCTCCCCTTCCCCCGAGCCTCATGGCCCCTTTTTCTCATTTGTTTGGTTTAGTTGCACGGCGTTGGCGTTTAATCGTGTCTTTTGTGCTATAAAGGCATCCACCACGGATGGTTGGTCTTCTCTTTTCCTCGAAAATTGATTGCTTCCTAATTTCTTATGTCAGGCTTTTTAGTTTTGTTAGGAGTATACTTAGATATACATGCTTGAAGCATTTCTTGTCAATGCTAATGAACATAGATTCTCAGATTTTGATACATTTGCTATAGTAATTAAGGTGCTGCATGTGGTGGCATTGCCGGTCGCGTAGAACCAATGACGGTTTTTTGGGGAGTGTTTGCGAGTTGTGATGGTGTGAAGAAGTCTTGAGTGAATGTCGTGTTGGTACATGTCTGTACATGTGTAAGTATGTACTACAAATACAGACATGCAGATCAGCGACTGCCAATACGCTGTACTCTTGAGTTCGTTCTGCTACACAACCATTGCAAAGAAATGAGAACGCTGGAGAACAGGTAACGCAAAGTCTTCATATTGAAAAATCAGGAGCGTATGGAGTTGTCCAGGGTTGGAGTAAGAGGACAACAGGCAAGTGAACGTTGGACAAAGAGAAGAGCGAAAAAAAAAAAAAAGAACTGACTTGGTACGAGAAAACACGAAGATGGGTGTAAAAGATGTTGAGGGCAAAATACATGCGACGAAACAACACATGCAATCACGATTTCTTATTGTGAGTCAGGCAACTCTACAAACGAGACAATTCGAAGCACCAGAACAAAAAAAAAAGAAGAGCAACACAAACGCTAAATGTTATGTTTCAAAGGTAATGATGATGCTAGATATATGAAGGAACACGGAGAAAGAAACCCAGCCCAATATGTAGTAGTTGACAATGTGATGACGGAAAAAAATAGAACAAAGACAAAGTGGCGAAACAAAATTGGAATGGAATCAATGACTACAAGAAGACTCAGACAGAATAACAGGGAAGACAAAAACAACAACAAAACTCAGTGCCCAGACACTACAGAGGTATCGCGACTGCGGCCGGAGCTACTGCCAAGCAAAGTCGGCGCATCGCCATCAATCGTCGGATCGTATTCGCCGTCCTTGGCCAAGTGGTTTCTGTACCGGTGCACGTCCTCGTCCTCGTTGGTCGCCGACTTGGCCAGATCCAAGTCCGAGTCGGAATCCGAGTCCAGGCCCAGGCCATGGTCTTCATCGCTCGAGTCGTCGACGCGGTGCAGTAGCGGATCATCCGAGTCGGACACCAGCGAGTGGCGGCCACGTGAGTCGGAATCGTAGCCGGCGCGGCCGGCGTCGTCTTGCTTCTTGATAAAGGAATCGATAATGTAGTACTGCATGGCGTTCATGATGAGCGGGAAGAGCATCATGACAAAGATAATCTGCAGCTGCTCGTTGCCTTCGGTCCACTGCAGCGCCCAGTCGCCAATGTGCGCAATCCACGGAAATGCAACGAAAATGATGAGCACGACAACCTTCATACCAAACAATCCACAAAAGTAAATCATGGACTGCTTGAACCACCACAGGGCCTTGGGCGGGGAGCCATAGTTGCCGGATTGGATGGATTCGCGGGGCCGGCCAAGCGGCGTACGGGCTGCAAGCGCTGTGTAAATACGTAAGAGAATAATTAGGATAGGAATGCCGAGAGTGGTCTGGCAGGTCATGAAAAAAAAAATATGTGGTTAATATGCGCAAGGTCTCGAGCATGCACAGAACTTGGAGAGGGACATAAAAAGAACTTACATCGACAGCGAGATTCAATAGGTACCACGAGCACGGATTTGGCTGGTACGAATCATCGTCGTTGCGGCGCAACAGGCTACGAGTGTTGTACACGTTCCCAGGGTCGACCTTGATATCGAAGCGACCGCTAGTCAACATGGCCATAAAGACATTGGCTACATGCACCAGCGCCGACCCAAAGACCTGCTTGCTAACGTCAAAGAACCAAATCTTGACAGGGCGTTGCGGCCGCTCGCGATACCGCTTCCATACAAGAGAGAGCATGGCAAGAGCGCCCAGGGCAAGCTGTACAAACAGCGCAAACGAGCCGAGCAGTTCGCAGTCGCCAGGCTTTTGCATGAGCATGCCGGTTCCCGAGGCGAGGGCGGTGGAAGATGCTGAAGAGCTCAGGCCCATGGTGACAGTAGAGTATGAAGAGGCCGTCAGTGAGGGGCGGGTTGTGGGAGTTTTGAGCGGAAGAGCGGTCGAGATACCGCTAGCACTAGCAGTACTAGTAGTGACGATGGAAAGTGACGAAATGGGAGTGGTGGAGAGAAGCGAGGACGAAGTTGACAAGGTGGATGACAAAAGCGAAGTCGAAGGAATCGAGACTGCAGAAGCGGTGGAAATCGTAGACTTGATGGCGTCGTAGGGCGAGCCAGTAGGCAGCTGGCTAGGGTACATTGGGGGATACATGTTGCTGATTTTTTTTGTTTCTTTTGTTGGTTGGTTGTCTCACTTGGTGGGAACGGTTCGTTGTGCAGCTAGCAGGTAGCCCAATCTGTACGCTGAATATAGGTCACGTTGGTCAACCAGTCGGGGTTTAGCCTGCTGTTGTCGTTCCTTTCGAAAGGGTTGAATGATTGGAGGCGTCTAAGAACAGTTGATGCTTTTGTTGATAGTGAAGTGATTAGGCGAGCAATGTTGCAAAATATGGGCGCAGGAAAACACAAAGGGATTGACAAGCTAAATGCGGCAGAACAAAACAAGGGCAAAAAAGATGGATATTAAATGGAATTAACGCTGGCCGGCAGGAATCAATCATGGAAAACAAGAAACGGGGTGATGAAAAGCAAGCAACAAAGATATTAAAAGAGTGGGAAGAAGGCCGAAAATCCAGCGGGTTGCAGAATGAAGAAGAAGAACGAAAGAAACCTTCAAGCGCAGCCAGGCGCCGATGAGATGCTGATATGTAGCTTGGTGTTGGGTTGGATGGGGGAGAAGCCACAGAAAGGAAGAAAGAAAGAAAAGGAGTGACGAAAAGAAGAACAGGGAAATGTCGTGATGTTATGTCATGTACATACATACATGTGTATATCTTGAAACAAAATCAAGGCCCGTGGATAAAACCGCAACGCACAGCCGCTCTTTTTTTTTTTTTTTTACTTGTTTCTAGTGGCATCCTTCGGTAGAGCTTAAAGCACTGGCGATCTTATAAATGAGAAAATGGGCGTCAAAGCTTACAAGTAGTTTTGTAGGTACATTTGTACTGTGTACATAGTATGTATGTACCTATGCACAGCTAAGCATCAGTGATTTAGTGACCTTTGTCGCTTGTTACAGAGGCAAAGAAGCCTGGATGCAAGAAATGACAGGGCAGGCATGACCCAAGACTCGCTTAAAACATAAGCTCAAACTTTTTCAACTGCCTCAAAGTTATGTTAAAACTCTATGGCTGACTAAGCTAATACATACAAACGGATGTAGCTTGTCACGTGGCGGGGTTTGTGGTGATTGACATAAAGTATTATAGAGAATGGAAATATCTATATGAACGTAAATCACAATAAATCACAATAAAAACTAGCAAATAAAAGCAATAGATGTCATCATTTTTTCCTCCAATTCAACAAGACAACCTCCTTCAGTCCCTTCACCTTGTCCACTCTTTAACCCTTAGACCTCCAAGTCACGTTACGCACACGTGATAGGCGCCCAAAGTGAAGATAGCCCATGTCTGGCAAGGCTACTAAAAGTGCCCCGCCAAATGGTTGGTCAATTGGCATAGTGGGTACAGCGCCTTGCAGAAAAGCTTTCTGCACGGTAGTGGGCGGCCCGGCGAGAGAAGAGCGAGAGTTTGTCCTTTACCCGAATTACTCCCTGCGACCCCCGGCACCGAAAAAAATAGAGACTGTCATTTTTTAGGGTTCATCCTCTTTTTATATTTGTCTCTCTTTTTCCTTCTCTGCTCGAAGTTTTGGAGGCCAATTGGGTCCACTCACCACCGTTCGATTTCTCCCGATAGCCAATCCCGTAGCGCAACACAGCCGAGTCGCATTCTTCGCCCACAATGTTCCGTCCTAGATTAAGAATACCCCGTGTTTCGGCCCTCACTGCTCAGCCTCTCTCGGGCATGCGCACCGGCTCCATGGCGGCTGCTGCCAGAGCTATGCACACGGTGCCTACTCTGCCGTACGACGTGGAGAAGGGAATCCACGAGTTTCTGTCGCCTCAGGGTCTGGACACGGCATGGACTCAGTACATGGGCGTGACTCTGGAGTACCTGAACCAGGCCATTGCGGGTGAGTGACTCTTGTACATGCCACATACTTGACCTACAAGCCAACTAACCATGAGACAGATACCGAATTTGTGGACAAGGAAATCAAGACCCTGGTGACGCAGACGGCTCGCGACCCCGACACGGCGCACATCTTCAACTATGCCTCAATGGCACACAACAACCATATCTTCTTCCAGAGTCTTACAAACGATCCGGCGCCCATGCCCGCCAAGCTAAACGCCGACCTGGTGGCATCATTTGGTAGTCTGGATACCCTCAGACGCGAAATGATTGGTAACGCTCTGGCCATGTTTGGCCCTGGCTTTGTCTGGCTGGTCAAGACGGCGCTCAACGAGTACCGTGTCATGAACACGTACTTGGCGGGTTCGCCGTACCCGCAGGCCCACTGGCGCCACCAGTCGCACGACATGAACACTCTGGGCCTGAACAACTCGGCAGCGTCGTTTATGGAGAGCACGCAGACACGCGTGGCGCCGGTGCGGACGGTTGCGCCCGGTGGTATCAACGTCACGCCGCTTCTGTGCCTCAACACGTGGGAGCACGTGTGGCTGACGGACTACGGCATTAGTGGCAAAATGCAGTACTGCATCAACTGGTGGGATAAGATTAACTGGGACACGGTTGAGCAGCTGGCGGCTCTGGTGCGTGTGACCAACAGCCCGGTCGACCCGGCGACTCTGCGCGCTCAGTCTGCATAAGGCTATGCATGTATTTGGGGAGAGTTTCTATATTTTTGGACAGTGTCAACCAACTATGTGAGATGGCACTACTGTACATTATAATGGTTGAGAGATATAACATGGGGCTTTAAAAAAAGAAGCAGTAGCGAGGGCTCTGGGTCGTTAAGTCAGCCATGTGATTGATGACTCTAGGCCTGTACATGCTCAGTCAATGTATAACAGAGTTTATTTTTAGAAAAGTTTTCATGTACATGCATACATATTCATGTAATGCAACAGTTGGACACCACTTTCTTGGAGTTTGAGCGATGGGCGGCTAAGTTGATCACGCCATATAGAAGCCATATATTTTATTGAGAAACAAGAGTGATAATATTGTAACTAAGTGTCTAACCAGCAGAGACCAAGTGTGTGCCAAAAGACTGAGCGTTTACGTAGAGACCAAGCAAATGTCTGCCAGAGACGAGTAGACAGACGAGCAGACAGTGAACCTTGAACATGAAAACAAAAACATATCCAGTTGAGGAATGCAGAAAGAAAAGAACCATAATGTAAAAAAAAAAAAAATAATAATAATAAAAGTCAATTTTGAAACAATAAACTTCATAGACACAAGAATTATAATTCTTGTGTAACCATAACCCTATCCACTCTCTTGCGAGAATCAACAAGTCTTGACAAAGGTGTGTGAGTGAGTGAAACTAGGGAAAAGGCCAAAAGAGAAGAACTGGAATGGCGCAAGAGAGAACCTCAAGCTGGGGAACAGAAACATGGTAGTAAGAAATCAGGGGGCGACCCCAGAGTATATCCAAAGACAGCTCATGAGAAACGAACAAGAAAAGCATAGGCGGCCGTAACAAGGAGAAAGCGAAAACACAACGAAAACCAAGAGGGGGAATAAAGAAGAAAACCAAGAAAATAATAAGAAATAAGGGATATCATCATGGACCAAGGTTCAAAGACCAACTCGACAAGAAAGCGAAAAAAAAAAAAAGAAAAAAGAAGAAGAAGAAACAGCAAAAATCAAACACAGGCAAAACACAAACGAGGTCATTACAAACATAAGAAAAGAACAAAGGAAAATACACAGGAGACAATCGTTTCTAGATCATGTTGCCATTGACACAGACCTCAAAACCTTCTCCCTTTTGCTTCATGGCCTTGGCGAGCATCAGCTCGCGCATCCACGTCATCTGCTGGTTGCGGTTCTTGACGGCAAAATGGTGCGTCTTGCCAGTTCCATTGACGGCTCCGGGCGGCGGCGGAGGAGTCGAAGTCGAAGCAGTCCCATTCTGGACGCCGCTCAGGCGCTTTTTGAGCCTGCTTCCTGCTCCAGAAGACATGGTGGCATTACCCAGACCGTTTGGGCTCGTGCTCGTTACGTTAGACCCGGCCTGCTTCTCGGCAGGAACAAGCTGGAAACTAAAGTTTGCCACGTCGTCCTTGGACTTGTCGCCGCGCCGCATGCTAGCCACCTTGAACTTGGCGCTCAGCTTGCTCTGCGACGCCAGCGACGAACAGGCCACGGCGTAGTCATCAATATCGACGTATTCCAGCGCCTTCTCCGTCGTCTTGGCGTCCTTGTGCATCGCCAGCCGCGTGCCCTTGAGCGTGAAGAACCCATCCTGCCACTCATGCCGCAGGAAGTGCGTGCGCCGTTTCTTCATTGGACCCTGGTAGGTCACGCCCGCCGCCGCTGCTGCTGTGGTCGCAGTAGACGACGCTGACGTCACCGGCGCCAGACCCGCCACACCCGAGTCCGTCGACGCCCGCGGTGAAGCTGCCTGCTGCGCCGACGATGTAGACGGCGCATTGGCAGACGGCGATGTCGTGCTGGCTACGGCACCCTGGGGCGCTGTCACGGTCCGCGGCGGGATCGCCGTCTCAAAGGGCACGCGCCGCTCAATCGGCGACCACGGGTAGTTGACACGTGGTGGTGCCTTGAGCTGTGAGCTCTGCTGCTGCTGGGACGGCAGCACATTACCTGAGCGCAGGATACGCGTCGGCGAGGTGTTGTTAGTCTGCGACGCGGAATCTGTGGCAGCAGGAGCGGGTGTGGCGCGTAGCTCGTCAACGGCTGGCATCACGGAGAAACTGGGCCGGCGGTGTGAGGCACGGGACTGTGAGCGCACGGGCACAGCGTTGGTATAGCTGTGGTTGAGTGTCATCTCGGGTGGCACAGACTGCGAAATGTCGCGCGGAATTGGGCCGGCAGCGGTGCGTGTCACGGGAACGTCCATTTCAGAGAAAGGCGTGCCGAAGCGCAACGGGTTCGACGAGGCCGACGGCGATGCAAGTTCCTGGGCCAACGGAGATGCCTTTTCCATGCTGTACGGCACAAAAGTGTGGCTGGGGCCGGTGGCGGCAGGTGGGGCTGAAGTGGCGCTAGACGCCCCGCTGGGAGGCGTACTGGGGCCAGCAGATTCCTCGGGCGAGGCTTCAGCGTTGGTCACGTGCGACAGTCCGCTACGACCGATGCTGCCGCGATTGGGCCGGCCCATTGGCTGCTGGATCTGCGGAAGAGCCGGCTTGCCGGGAATAGCAAGCCGGGGCAGGCCGCGCAGACGACGGTCAGGCTGGGTTATGCGAGGATTCTTGTGCATCGGGGCGGGGCCACCGGCAGGGAACAACTCAAAAGGTGGCGTGGGGGGGACTTCATTAGACGCATTCATGTGGGCATGCTGAAAGTCTAGGAATTGCTTGACATTGTCCTGCGGGTCGCGCTTCTGCACGCTGCGCAGCACATCTTCCTGCAGAGCCGGCTGAATCTTGGGGGAAAGACCTGGGCCAAGGACATCGGACGATGCCACTACCGAGGGCAGGGAGTCACTGGGCGGCCGCGACCAGCCGGCAATAGGTGACATGATGTTTCCTGAGGGTGTGATGGGAGAGCATAGCTCCAGACGCGGAGCCGTGGCCGGGTTACCTGGATCGCCGGTGATGAAAACTGAGTAGCCACCGTCCATATCGGCGTCTGGGTGTTCACGGCGGAACTGTTCAATCAGACGCTGCTGCTTACGGTACTTGCTGCAATTGGCGCCCTTGGGGCAGTTGTGGGGCTTAGGAATGATTTGCTCGATTCCCACAATCGACACTGACTCCATAGGTGAGATGATGTCATCAGCGCTGCGGCCACCGACAGGAGTCCGCAGGTGTCCGTGCCGACGAGATGGCCGACGAGAGTTGTTCCGGGGCTTGGCGGGCGGCAGCACTGAAGAGGTAGAGGCCTTGCGGCGCAGGGCACCGGCGCTCTGTGGCATGACAGTGGCCGGGGCATTTTCAATGGGAGTGGGAGTCATGGGCGACGGCGGCTTGAGTTCGCAGAGCACCTTTATCTGGTTCCAGATCTGGGTGCGCATACCAAAAGAGTGGATGCCAAGTTCCTTGAGGTCGGTAAACTTGAGAGTACCCAAGATGCTGCCGCCAATGTGATGTTCAAGGAACTTCTCCGTCACGCTGAGTTCTACGCCGACATTCAGCATCGACTGAGCCACCATAGCCGGCGTCCACAGCGCCAGTTGCGCAGGGTCCAGTTCAGCACTGCTAAAGTAGTTTCGGATGTCTTTCGGCTGCGGACTCGGCGAAGGAGGTTCCATAGGACTCTGGAAGCCGGCCTCGAACTCAGTCTCTGGCCAGAATACGCTTTCAGCACGAGGCTCTGGGCTTCTTGTCGGTGCTGCGTGGCCACTAAAGGCACGGTCTGCTGGAGATGCCGAGTCGACCATGGGCGTAATAGGCGACAGCGAGAGAACGTGGTCGTCGGTCTGGAAGGAGCTACTACTCAGTCGGAATAGGTGGGGTCCGCGCGGGCCCTCGACGGGAACGGCGGCTGGAGTGGGGGGCATAAAGCGGTGGACTTGGTCGTCGGGGCTTGTTCGGGCCGGCTTGGGCATGATGCCCATTGAGTAATACAACATGGCGTCCATGTCGGCTAGTTGCATTGCTTCGTAAACTTCGTGGCCCTGGCTGGATCGGGGAGTGGTTATTTCTTCGTATGATGAAACAGTGGTCATGCTTTTGCTGCCCTGTTCATTTTGTTAGTAGCGTACCCTAGAAGCTAAGCAACCTAGATGGACCTACCGAGTCCACACTGTTGCGTGCTGAGCTGTGAACAGTGTCTTCAAATTCGGCACTCAAGTCCTCCTCGCCCTCGGCCCAGTCCATATCTACAAACTCTGTGGCCACGGAGTCGGGCCGCTTAGCACCAGCATCGTAGAACTGAGGGTCTCCTTTACTAGAGTACATTGAATCCCGAGAGATGAAGCTGTTGCGTTCTGACATTTCGTGATGGTGGAAAGCATGGCCGCCATCAAAGTCATATTGACGGTAGTCCTGCTGTAGTTGGTTTAGTTAGGCCAGCATACTAAAAGGAGGAAGCAACCGAGAGAGCTTACCATGTTGCTCAGGCTGTCCTCATAAGAGGCAAGGACCGGATCAAAAGGCTGCTGTGATGAGGCAACAAGAGACGAGACGAAGGAGCAAGAAGCTGAGTGCTGTGGTGGCTGGCGGTCTTTTTATTTACTTGCTGGCGATCTTCCAAAGCAGCAAGAGAGAGGACTTGACGAGTTTTTTTTTTTTTTTGAGTGGTTTGGTTTTTGTGTAAGTGCGCCCTGTTTCAAGATAATGAAGTGAAGAAGGTGACGAAGCAACAAGAGCAGAGACGTGATATTAAGATTGCAGAAGAGATAAATGATGGATAAAAAAAAGATAAAAGATATTAAGAAAAGAAAAAGAAGGAAAAAGGCCGCGAAAACAAAACGAGCAAAAACGAGCAACTGGCAAGAAAAAGAGCGCCTGGAGGAGGTTAAGTATGTATTGTTGTTTGCTGTAACCTATCAACATAGGAAAGCCACTCAAGCAAAAAGACAACGATAACGAGGGAATAAAATAAATCAAGGGGTTTTTTTGTTTTGTTTTGTTTTGTTTTTT
>CM069897.1:2423432-2448835 GCA_036034705.1 Thielaviopsis punctulata
AATGTATTCCGCCTATGTGGGCTTCATTTTTTTGTTTCTGGCGTAGGTGAATTTGTGGGTCTCGATGTGCCAAAAAAAAAAACCCTGGAGCCAGGGTTGATTTTACAAAAGGGAGTGGGAGTATGATTTATTGTGCATTACATACAATCCGACCTACTCAGCTCGAGAAGTACTTCAAATACAGTCTGCGTAGCACTATTGGAGCCTGTAAGTCAAGCAAGACATGGAAAGAAGAAATATTATATACTATGTACAAGTACAAGTACAAGTACAAGTACAATATGAAAGGATCAAGCAAAGCAACAAGGATGGCCCGGAACATGACCACCGTCAAGAGTAAACGGTAGGATAGGATACAGACCGCCCATCTTCAGCAACTGGCCAAAGGCAAATCTGCCGCTCCAACATGAGTACGTGGTACAAATATGCGTATGTATGTACATGTACATGCGTATATGTATAACTATGTGTATATTATGTACATATGTACATGTATATGGGCAACACATATACATATGCACTTTTGATAGTCACAGGCCAGCTCATGCACTGAAAAAAGCATATCTCAACGTTCAGTATCGCTCAACTCAAGTCTGAGGCGTGCAAAGACTTTATAAAACAGACGCAAAGTACGGCGCAGCTGAGGCTAATGCTTGAAGGTGAAGACGGATAGCCATGAAGTGCTTTGCGTGCAGCTGGATCCAGCAACCAACTTTGTGATGCTTCTATTTCGATAACAAAAAGGCCTAGGAACTCTAACACTCAACATATACGTGGATGGTAAGTATGTAAGAAGCCACCCTCCATACAACAATGGAACACTAGTCACATATTTAGTACCTTAATAAAGGGCACGCCATTGTTTGTTGTGGCATCCAACAACTCTTTTGTCTGTCCGCTAGGCCCTTTTGTTCATCAGTTGGCAGGTATGTAAGTGTTAAGTACTATATACTTTTAATTTCGCTCGCTGTGTTACGGATTAGCACAACTACATACTCTTGAATTCAACCCTATGTATGTATGTACACAACCATCAAGCATCAGACTTTTACAACATCGAAAACCTTCTTTTAGGCATGACTGCTTGATATGAATATCTGAAGAGAAATTGCAGTGAGTTGAGTAGCAACCAATTCGTAGTTCCAAGCTGGACATAAAACCAACCTTTCACAATATTTGTCAGTACTCGACCTATAAATCTAACATATAACTAGCTGAGATATTCACGTTGATGAAGGCACACAAAGTATCATTTATAAGTCGACCCGTGCCAGACTTGGATCAGGTTTACAAAGTGCCATGCAGTATAGCACTTCAATGGCACAAATCCCGTTTCTGTATAAGCTACAACAGATAGACGTGCTCGTTTTCCAACAGATTATATCCTTGTTTCCAGTACTCAAGGTGATGTCTCAATGAGTATACCTGTGGAATAATGCAATAATAGGCTATTGTCTCATGGCTCTGCCTTGTTTTCAAAAGCACGAGTCAACCGAGCTGCTTTAAAAGAGGGTGTGTAGCATTGCATGTGAAGCAGGACAAATCAACGATAGAACCAAGAAAAGGAATCATGGAGCGGTGTCGGACGGGAGTTACAGGTTTCGGCCCTAATTAATGTGATTGGTGAACACTTGTTATTGGGAATGAGAACATCAAGGGCATCATGTCCAAGTATGTATTTCCTTTTTCACTTGTCTCAATCGTCAAGGCCTGAGCAGAATACAGCAGATACTGACTATGTAGAGCCAAGCAACTTGTACGCGAGTCCCAGTTCAAGTTGTCAATATACGACTGTGGTACAATATAATGAAAGCCATGGCTACGAAGCGCTGCATAACTTGTTTGTGATACATTTCATTCTGGTTGTGGCTTTTGTTGTACGCTTGCTGTTGACGCCGGCCACACGAGAAGGTTTATACATAGCAAGAGGAAATAAACAGAATAGGAAAACGGCGGTGCGAAGATCTATCGATTGGATAGCTACAAGTTATACTTACTTGTACATATTCAATGACCTTACGGGCTAGTACCATATGATGCTCTTTCTAGCGGGTTCGCAGCCGACTAAAGGGCGTTGAAGATGGGACACAAACATGCGCCGTAGTAACAGTCAGAGCACTAAAACCTCTCGTGTTACCGCCCACGACGCTGTTATTTTCAGGTACATATGTACATACCTCCAAGTTAGTTTGTACATGCTTGTACATACTACATATGTAGAAACATCAAAGCAACTTGCTAAACTACAGGTATATACATATGTATATGCAATCGTAAGGCACAGAGGGCAAACAACGTGAGTAGGAATAGCAGCCGGTAAACCTGATTGTTGATACTTTCCCATTGCTAATTATACATACGTACTGGTATGTACATACATACAGCTTGTTTGTCAAAGAGAGGTTATTGACTAGATTAACCCCGGCGTTAGTTTAGCAAAATGTATCAGGGATAGCTGTCCTTGGGAAAATCAAGCTCTGGCCAACTGTGTTGTGTGATTGGCCGTCTGTCTGGCTAAACCTCCATGCCCTGGTCCATGCTAACTGCGGTGTAAAGTTTTTGATATACCAGTACGTATACATGTATACAAGTGTGTATGTATGTAGATGTACGTATGTATGTACCATATACAGAAACCCTATGCTGTTTGCGGACCGACTTACAAGAGAGCGGCATGTTCTTCAATTGGTCGAATCCGGACGAGTGGGGCATGCTGGCTTGCTAGCAAAGACGGCCAATCATAGTATGATATTTAAGCGCCAGCTCTGTCTTCTGGGCGCTAACAAATGTTCGAACTTGCAGGTGACGAGAAAAGGAAAAGGAACGGAACAGACAGGTGATTTGAGAAAAGGAAAAGATAGAGAGCAGAAAAAAAAAAAACGAAAAGTGCAATGATAATGAGCAAACGCGTAAACAGCAGATTCAAAAAGTGGCAACCCACCAAAACATGATCAAGGAACATGCTTGTTACGTGTTGCACTTGGTGGCTGCTTTGGCACACAATCTTTAAAACTTCACTTGCACAAGCACAACTATATTTTGTTTTTGGGAACCTCCCGATAATTTGGTTCAACGAGCGGTGCTTTCTTCAATGCTCTATTGTTCTGATTCTCTGTAGCGCAATTTTTTCGGGCGAAAGTTGTCTCAAGTCTTTAGGGTTAGGGTGGTGCCCGGGCCACAATGGGAACACGAAAAAAAAAATCTTGTAAGATTTTAACCCTAAGATATGAACACATCATATTTGATATCTACACCTCAAATTGTCAACACCTGCCGCATATGTTCCTTGTCGTATCCAACTTGTGCAGTCTATCTCGTGTATGGTATCTAAATCCTGAATTTCATACACAAAAGTACAAGTACTTGTACATATGTACATATGTAATATCAATGACCCCATTCCATCCTCTGCCTCATATCTCCTTCATTCACCCTAATGATTGGCCTGAAAAGCATATTTCTTTTTTCGCGTACCTTTTTCTGTAGCATCAAACGATCATCTCAAGGTCGTGGTCTCCATAAAACTGCGTTACCATTCCGCTTGCCCCGCCGCTTTGTGACCATATGTACCAAGTACATCTGTACATATGTATGTACGTATACATACATACATAGTATTGTCGATAATATAATCATGATAGGACAAAAAAGAGGAAGAAACCCCTCCCTCCATGCCACAATAAACCTCCTCTCTGACAAGGCTCGGTTCCGTTACTTGAAATGGATGTCTCGGTCCCGGATTGCGTGTAGCTTCATTCTTCTACTCCCGCGGTATGTAAACAAATAGAAGGCAGTCATCAAGGTGATGGGAGTCGATAGTGAGCCGCAATGGTATATTGTCAGCGAAGGAATAAGGTGATGAATTAGATTATCGATTATAACAAAGTCAAGTTAAGCTCGAGCAAGCAATCCTTCTATTATATCGTTTGCAATCTTCTTGGGCAAGAATACTATGTAAATTCCCCAAAAGCCTTTCTAAATGCAAATTCGTCGTATAATTTCTTATGTTCACGGTTTTCACATGCATAGAGTTCTCTAATCTCTATCTCGAGGCCATTGGAGATCTTGGTCGATACATACATACGTATGTATAGTCAACAATCCACAATTGTTCTCTTTTTTCATATATGGTACACAATAGCTTCGCTCGTTTGTCATGAAGGATTACAATACGAGTAAGAAGAAGTGTCCTTTTCGTGATGAAAAATCGAATGGCGAAAGCCCTTGTTTTTGTCAATGCCCAGTATTCAGATGGTCGATGGGGGCCAAGTAATGGAGCATTTTACTAGGCAAACCGAGGCCGAAAGCAACCAAGTACATACATACGTATAGCTTGCAGTCCTAGCTTATGCTCCTATCTCTCCCCTTTTCCATTTATCCTTTCCATTCTGGCCTCATTCCAACCATTCTCTTTACCTTAAACACTCACGTTATAGAATCGACGAAAAGTCGGATTTTGTGATTCCTCTCTTGATGGCTAGAAAGCTCATCTGACAGAATACATATATACAATACTTGTATGTATTCCCTTCCAATCGAACCGTGTCCTTGTTAAGGAACACCACTTTGGGGCAATGATTATTTTCTCTTGTTATATTTCTCCGCATGTGATGGGAAGACGCCCTGGTTTATATTAACTGCAAGTAGCAATCTCATCACAGCCTTGCCCGACATTTGGCCTTGTCACAAAACAAAATTTTCTCGACAAGTTTAACTAAATCACTCACTCGAGTCCAACCAATCTGTGATGGGTTGAGTGAACATCGTTTCAGAATGCAGTGATGTTCATTCTTCATTTCCATTTCTCGCATGCGAACGAATTTCTAACCAAACAGAGGAACTCGTTTGGATTGGCTTCTTTTCGGAATGTCAATCTCTTCTGTTGCCACAATATTTTCTCTGCCGTCTCTATGTATGAGTACTTCTATCTAGTAATATCAGTGTTCCTAGCAGTCTTGTCTAAAGTATAGGTAGTCCTTGCCCGACACTGACGTACGACATGAGGCTAGAAGGTTTGGTCCTTGTTCTCCAGCTCATCGCTTGCGGTATGCCGTATTAAACCTGGCAAATGTGGCTTGCGAGTAGCGTTTCTCACTCTATGATTTTCATTGCAGAGCTCCCTGGGTGCTGCAAGCTATGCCTCAGACGTTTTGTAAGCTGCCTATGTATATTAGTTAGCATGCTTACCTCATTGTGCTTATTGTTCGGCAGCTTCCTTATTTTTTTCTTTTCTCTCTCTAGCCATTCCTGGGCAGGGAGTGCGTGTAAGTCAGCGTGGCCATGAGCAAAAAGAAAGTTAGTCTCTTGGTCTTTTTATTTTATTTTATTTCTTTTTTTCTTTTTTCCACTTAATTTCAGCTTACACCACGAGAAGTATTCCAGGTGAGAAGAAAAAGGAAACGCTTTCGCTAAAATTGCTAGGCCAGTAGATAATTTGACAATTGCATGGCCACTTGGAATATGATTATGTACATAGCTCCAAATTACATGCATCAGCTCGTCACAGCGAGGACAAGTGTTGAAGGAATTCATTGTGTCAGCGGGAGAAAGAGATTGCGGCACTCCAGTAAAAGACGGTAGGAATTGTAAGTCGTATTGATTGATTCCTTACTTCTTCTTTTCTGGTCTCTCTATTTGCCTTATGACGTCACTTGATTCTCAGTGTTTTTTTCTTCTTTCTTTCTTTTTGTTTCTCCTCGGCATCATATCTTTTCCGGGAAAGGTTTGTTGCCACCTCGAACGAACAGGGAAAGTTTTACATCTGTGAGGGTGTGATTCCATAGCCATACATACGGCACGGACTGTATTTTCTCAACGTACAAGTACAAGCGTTGGTTATCTTTGCGTTGCTCACATACAAGTACACAGGACGAAGTAGAAACTGAGCCGGCAGGAGAACAAAAAAAGAAGCGTCAGCATGCAATACAGCGGGTCGATCAAGCTCCCTGTTCAATTTTCTCAGCATAAGAAGCCAAGCATATG
This sequence comes from Thielaviopsis punctulata, assembly GCA_036034705.1. Lineage (NCBI taxonomy): Eukaryota > Fungi > Ascomycota > Sordariomycetes > Microascales > Ceratocystidaceae > Thielaviopsis > Thielaviopsis punctulata. The sequence goes on from CM069897.1 coordinate 2,429,415, forward strand.
TAGATGCACTTCTCGGCCGATGACGTCGGGCAGCATTGAATCAGAATCATACTGTGTTGTAGAGAGTTAAAAGATCCAGCACAGACATGTTTCGCGGATACTTTATTCTGGTGGTTGTGCTCGGTATAAATCGCGTTGTGCGTTGTTCATGTCCTTGTTGCTTGGAAATAATAAGGTTTTATTGCGTTTCCTGATTGGGAAAGTAAATGCGGTGACTTATACAGAATAGGGTTAGGGTAAGACAGTGGTGTGCATGCATGTATGTATAAGTCGGTTATACAACTCATTGACAAAAACAAACAATTGTGCAACCAGTTTTTGGCGGGTGACAGTTCCGAGCGCATACTATGCATTGCTTACTTTTATTTATTCATTACTCTTGTTTATTTCTATCATGGGCTAAAAGCGCGTAACTTATGGCGATACCGGGTGACCTGCTTATGTTGTGACTGGTTCTTGTTAATATTCTGCTGTACGTGAGGAGCACAACGTTGTCACGACTCCAAACAGTGGTGTAGTCAATATTCCACCATGTCTCATGCTGTACTTGTGTCTCCTAAAGACTGCTATGTTGACCATGCGGTATTGTGCTGGAGTTTGAAGGAGGCGCCTGTACATACTGAGTATGTGAACAATGTTGCACTAAGCTACATCTGTCTGAACCAGAGTGCTTACTTATGTATGAAGCAGTGGATAAAAAATTTGCAAGTCAATGTCTGTACAGAAATGAACCACGATTACCTGGTTCTGATTTTGACGATCACTGGCTCTGGCTTGCATGTGGACATTTTTCTTTTTTTCAATCTTGCTATATGGTTCTATGAGATTCTCGTGCAACGTATACCACATGTCAGAGACGCAAGAAAGGCTATCTCAAAAACTGTGGATAGAGTCTTTGCAGGGCCACTCAGCAAGCCCGCATTGTATGCCAGGGCTCTTTGTCAACCGTACATGCAAACATATGCTGTGCCGTAGATGTTTAAAGAAGTGATAGCCGGAGCTGCTTTTTGGACAAGTCATAATAAAAGTTGTACGTGTGGTAGTCAAATCCTGAGAAATAGGCGGAACAGGCTTAAAACTCCGAGAAGAACATTTGTCTGTCAAATTAGACATGGATACCACAATCATGTGATTAGGGACGTCTATCTTGTTCCAAGTACTGGTATGTACATACAAATGTTATTTTATTACACGTACTTGTATGTAGAGACATGCATATCCAAGGGTGGAGGTATTGTAGGCCTCATAAATGTGTATGCATGCTATGTACATACTTGTATATGCACGGATCTGTACTTGGAAAAAAAAAGTATTTACACAGACATCCAAATGCATACCAGTACCATACATACAACACATGTGTCCCGAATGAGCTTTGCTATAATAGATTTTCACAATAATAAGATACATAGTTTCAACAGACGAAATGGCTTGCTTGCCCAGTCAGTATACATGGATGAAAAACATGATGCATGGCGTTTGGAAAGGTAACGTATCACTTCTCAAAGACCATATGTATGTATAGCCAGTGGTTTTGGAGTTGTATCTTGGAAAAGGAAAAAAAAAAAAAAAAAAAAAAGACTTGGGCTAAAGCCTTAACCCTCCACGTCATATCCGTTCCTTTAGCGCATATGTACATTCATAGTTGAGCTGTCAGGCATGAGGTCATTGACGGCGATATCTATATGTATCTGTAAATTGCAAAAAGTCCTTACTGGCTATAGACCATCAGGTTTGCAGCCCAAATCTGATTCCTCTAGTCACACAAAGAGTCGAAAACAGAAACGCCAGAACAAATTACATAGTCTGGTGGCTTTGAAAAAGAAGAAAAAGAGCAAGAAGAATGAAGACGAAAAAAACAAAAGGACGTAGATCCCCGCCCAAGATGGGATGAGAAAATTTGAGAATACCAAACTACGGCTAAAAGTAATAAAAGGGTAAATACAAGTATATACTTGTATGTAGTCACAGAGATTGACAAAACGTCATGGAATCGGGAGTGGAAACGGCATGAATTGACATTAACACTGGACGTAGGCTGAGGAATAGTTATGGGATTGGGTGTGGTACACATGCTGACGGGCTCTGCAAGGTCCTAATGAAAGTTGCAGCAGCGAAAGTCCATGAGCCGTATAATTATCATGATTGGTAGAGAAAAGGCTTTATCATTGAGAGGAATGATACAAGAATCGATGTCAGACGAATTTGACTTGTCGCGATTTTCTTATGACGACATGAAGGAAATGCTTTGGGTGGAGGAGGAAATTTCTCATGTCCTTTTTGGCTCTCGTTTATGCACTTGACTGCTTTCAAGTGGCTGCTATTGAATAATAGATTTTGTTTTGGGGTCCTTGAGAAAATTTTGTCATTCTGCATTAAGACTCGAAGAAGAGAGAGACCCTGCCAGTTACTACGTTCTCAGCAGCCGATTCAGCTTGATATACATACTACAAGTACGTACTTATGTATACATAAGTATGTATGTAAGTCAGAGACAGTGTTAGCGTTTGTACTTGTATGCTATGTTGTATGGCTGTTATGTCACTTATGTATGGTATGCGTTGAGGAAGGACGTCCCGCTGATAATCTTGTATTAATCCGCTAACAAGTTCGAATAGATTTCAACCTGGGGTGTCGTGTATGTAGTATTTCCAAATTATATGTAGACACCGAAGGGTGTATTCATAGATAGATACTGTGTTCCCTTCATAGTGGATTTGCAAACTCTGTACAGGGATAGCCCTTGCTGCATAAAAGGAGGGGTGAGGGGGGGTGTGACAAGAGATGCAAAATTGCTTGGGTAAGTATTGGAAAGCAAACTTTGGAATTATCACAACGGAGTAAGATAGAAGAGGTATTTGGAGACTCATAAGTGCAAGCGAGGAAACATTTACGCCGCACAGAAGAAAAGAGGAAGCCCTTGATTACAAGTACACATACATATGTAGAGAGGGACCTCTGGGTAGTAAGGTTTTGTGATAGATTCAAAATGTGAAGAGACGAAGCCAAATCGAGGAGATCAAGAAGCGGGGTGAGGGGTGTTTTCCTCCATTACATACCGTGTCAAGATTAAGCCAAACTAAAGGATGTTGAGCAAGCCTGGGTAACTGTACTAGTAATCTGCAATGTCGACTGATCTTTTTCCGTGGTATGCATGTTGTCTGTGGTAGCGATACTACTGTTGACTATACATATGTACATACGTATACCAGTACATATGTACGTTATATACCATGACCGGGAAGCGAGAATGCCTGCACTTTAAGTGGACATTCTTTTCCGTCTCTCTTGTTCGCTTTTGAGGGTTTCTGACAAGGTTTCTGTCATCCCAAACAGAATAAGTGAAATATGAGATACCGCTGTTGTTGTCGTCCTTATCGCCGTACGACACTGACAGTAGGTTTTATTTATCTGTATTTTACTTTATTTTTCCCTTCGCATTTGAAGCGTCCCAGAGTTATGGTGAATGAAGAAACGCAGGAAACAAAGAGTGAAGACCAAAAGACAAAAGAACCAAAAAGAGGCTTGAGGGATATTCCCTTCATCTTTCAACCCCAATCGTGCGATTTCTCCACCCGCCCCAAGAGGCGGAACAGAAACAGAAAAGCTAGAATTTGTGCTTGTACCATATACATACATGTGTACTTGTAATATGTGCTACAACTTTGTACAAGTACTATGTGTGTACTAGAACATCTCTTTTCCCTTTTCAACTCTTTCACAATCACAGCCTCGGTTCCTACGGGTCTGCTAGATGTTCCCATGGCTGGGGGAAACAGCGTACTTTGTTCCTTTCAGCAAGAAACAACCAGTTTTCACGACATGTACATACATACATACGTAGTACTTAAGCTACAGTATACCCATGGATGAAAGTTATCGTCTGCTTCCTTTCGATTTTCATTGACATGTTAACACCAAGTCTTCGTTGATGAGCGTTTTTACGTATGTGTCGAAACCTATTCACGTAAATGAACATACTACATACATACATATATATATACGTAGATAAGACCCATAAGCCATCTCCGAGTTTTTTCCTACTTTGTGATAGGCCTTGGCTCACACTTGGATTTGATTTGATGGCAATCCTTCCCGCCTCGGATTCACAGACTTCCGTACTATTTCAGAGCAGACATTACTGAGTGAGGTCTTTGTCCTTGGCTGCAAACCAGGTTCAACATAACGCGTGACAGGTGTTATTTGTTTCTCTTTGCAGAAATCCTGATTGGAATATACTTTTGGTGTTTAACTGAAAGTTATATGAATACATATGTATACGTCCGTAAATCACACCGACTTGCGAGTGAGGCCGCTCCCACAAGACTGTGACTCGAAAGTCACATAATAATACTTGTGATCAATTCACATATATGGCGTCAAATTACACAGGAAATATCTACCCGAGAAAATACCAAAACTTGAATGAATCGGTTTCTTGTACGCAGCAGCTTGTGGCTAGCTCAGATTGAATCCCACTAGCAGTCACTGTACGGTCTAGACCGCGCCATTCCTGTTATATACGTATATCTCCACTTCTGTACCCAGGGCCGCATACAAGTATATCCCAGCTTTGGACTTCGCATCGTAGGCTTCACTTTTTTTTTTACTGTGGTTCTAGCTATATGTACTTATACATACTGTTCCTGAACGACCCAAATATGCAAAGCCTCCAGGGCACAATCAACCACACCCACATCTACGCACACCATGACATTCTATGTATGTATGGTACATAGTATGTATGTACGTACATATGCACAAAGGAACTCGCCTCGAACTCGTTTTCCTAGCCCTCAAACAAATCTTCCGCCTCCTCAGCATCCCGCCTAACTAGGAAATCAGCCATCACCAAACTCGGAAATTTCTAGCCTTGCTAGAGCATCTGACAGCAAAGCGGGGGCTACACCCGGGGCTTTACTCCTTCAGTCTGTCAACTTCGTTTAAATTTTGCCCTCATCTCTGTTTCTCAGCTATGTTATCGATGCTAGCTGTTGGCCCAAAAAAAAAAAACGGCCTTGAAAAGCGGCCGCAGAATGCTTGTCAAAAAAGCCACTGTGAAGTTAATCACCCAAATGAAATGAGCATCTCTACCTCCACGCTAAATCGACGCCCTGGCGACCGTTTTTGGCGACCTACTGGGTCGAAGCTTTGTACTTGTATGCTGGTTTTCCCGTTTTTGTTTAATTATACCTTGCGACATGATAGTTGTGCGTCGTCCTGTATTTCTCATCTTATTAGCTATTGCTCGTTAGCCAACCAGCTACAAGAAAGCCAATGCTTCTTGTGGCCGTTTACGCAGACCACCGGAAAGTCTACGACTCAAAACCCCCTAGGCGTCATGAAGAAAAAAGAGGCCTCTTAAGTCCCTCAATAGGGTTACCAGGTTGTTGGCCGTGTTGATAAATATCGTCAATGTTTAGGACTAGAAGCATTTGATATTGCATTGGTCTGGTATGGGCGTACACATGGGTTGTGGAAGACAAAAAAGCACAACAGTCGAGACTCCGCATCTTGGCTAGGACTTTGTGTCTAGATTGGCTGAAACTGGTTACCGGTATTCTCTGCTTATGGCTTAGTGCAGTCGTACAAATGGGTCAATGGCTGGCTCGTGATACTAACGCAAATTTAGGGTTATAAGGGTTAGTCACTCGTCGCGGAGCGCATAACATACAGTCACTCGAACATATTAGGTTTTTATAAGAAAAGTGTATAATAAATCATCTTTTGTGGCACAAGGAAGTGACTTTGCAGGCTTTCTGCATATCTTCGACCCGTACCCATAGCGTAATATGCAAGTTCCCGTACGCCAAATATGGTTTTTCAAGACACCGGAACACAACTTGAACCTGTGAAGGCTGGTATAAATGTGTGACCAATCTCGCCCAACATTGTGCCAACCAAGTCTTGATCTCACCTGGCTTTAGAATCACTGCTGCACCACCGAGATATCTGTTAGCGTAGAATGCCATATATACATCCTGACATATAACTCTCACTAAGACAGCAGGCTACCAACTGTTGTCAGGATTGACCAGGGTCACAAAAACAGTGTTCATAGTATACTGAGAGTGATATAGCGGAACGACGCAGAAGTGTGAGGCCAGCCAGCCTTTCAATATATATGAGACCCACGGCATGCTGTAGCACATTCGTTAGGCCCGTGATTCCTGACACCTACTTGCGTGTATACTAACAAGCAAACTAGAGATGAATGATATGACGGGACCGAGACAGGATAGGAACTGCATGCATATTAAGAAAAGAGGTCTATACGAGCCTACACACTGCACGAAGCCAGCGTGGCGGCGGGGGATATCCACAGTAGCCACGGCATGGTCTACTGCAAGTCATGAGGATAGACAAGTGCTCAATGACAACAAGTGTGGACACACAGAGACCGCTGTGCGACTGTTGCGTCACTGGTTGCAGGAACGGGCGCTTGAGTAAACGGGTGGGTCCGGGCAAAAGTAGCGCCCATGCGCCTATGTAGTCGGATACATAGCGTATAGGAGATACCATATGTATCGCTACGATGGTTAGAACAATTCTATTCTTAGTTATCGGTTACCTATAGATATACAGGGTAGCAAGAAGAAGGTGACTTAGGGCAAAAAGCTTTGAAGGTAAAGCTCCAGTCCACAGGGATATGGTCTGTAATAAGGGCTAGAGTAGACTTGGAAATCATCCCTAAGAGCTAAATATATGCAGCCGGAATTAAGAAAGCGACAGTATACGCAAGTGGTGGTGTCATTGAGGAGCGGATGGTGATGCAAACAGGGAACAGGCCGATATAGCACATTAGACTGCACCGGGAGAAACGGGTATGGCGAGCTAGAAGATCCATCGTGATACATATATATTTGAAAACTCTCCCTTTGAAAATAAGTACACACTTAGTAAGCCATCCAGATATCTGGTAAGCGAGACGAAAACTAAAAAGACCCTGTGAGTTTGATTCCTTTTTTAATTCTCCTAAGCCATGTAACCAAACAGGGCTAGACACTTCTCTTTAGCAAGTATGTACGTATACTCTTCTCAGTCAAATAAATCCTGGGCCCATGAAACTACTAGCTGGGAAGACTGACAGTAGCGTCAAAACCTAAAGTAAGAAACCTGGCCAAAGAGCCGTGCGTTAGTGTGCTGTCTCCATAGGAAGGCTATGATGCGCAACTTGGAGGATAGGGTGGGGGGAGGGGAGTGAGAAGAGGGGTTGCTATTGTTGTCTTTAATAATTCGTTGGAAAGAGGGGTAGTTGATAAGTTTAGACTCACGATGTATGTTTCTCAACAACGCATACGAAAGATACGAGTGGTTATTAACAACTGACAATAGTTAAGTGGCGCTTCGTTCTGGGTCTTGACACCAGACCACGTCCAGAACATGGACTTTAAGAGCCAAGCAGCTTTACTATTGACGCTTTTGCCTTTTCTTCTTACTGTCGACTGCATCCACAACTTCTTTGCAAACGCACCACACAGCAAACTACAAACGAGAAGAAAGAGACCTGCAGACATACACAAAAGAAAAGAGGGGTGTCTCACTTTTCAGGTATGGCCCTCGAACCGTGCAACATAGTGAATAAGGAAGCGGAAATTGGCAGTACAGCCTGGCTAGACTGAGCTAAAAGTCTCATGCAAGACGTCTTACTGTCTGCACATTGGAACTATTTGAACAAGAGTTTGATGCCATGGAAAATACAAAAGAACTGGATGGCTGGTTGTTGGTCAAGGAAGCAACATAGTTCATGGGTTCGGGCATTACGAATGGCTGTGGGTGGTTGAACGAGTCGGTGGCTCGGTGGCTGATGTTTCTATGCCATTCGTTGGCTGGTGATGTCTAATATTAAGCATAAGAATGTAAGTTCATTCGATAAATGGGCTCTGAAATCTCAAAGGATACGAAAACGTGGACTTGGAAATCTGTCCAAAGGCCCAAGGGAGCCTGTAACTCTGTGATTTCAGGGGCAAGGAACGACTAACAACTTGCTAACTTCATGTCCTCACAGAACACCAAACACGCTTACACTTGATGTTGCGTGAGTTTCCTTGTTTTTCCTTCTCAAAGTAATAATCGAGTTTACTACACTGAGACATGCGACTGCCTAGCTCCAAAAAGTTCACAAAGGAAGCTTTTTCAACAGGCACGGCTGGGACGCACTACACCTGTTGTGGCCATAGTGCGGCTGTCATAGGATCCAGTGCGGCGGTCTAGAAAAAGTTGTTTTTTACGCGTCGCAAAGAGAGACATTTCAGAGGGGCCGCTTTCCTCCATAGTCTTACAGGAGGTTGGAACGGACCGCTGTATCCTGGATCGGGGAAAAGAACGACAAGAGAGCCGGTAAAACCACGGACTTGTGAGGTTGGAATCTGTGATACAGAGTGGGCGAATGCACGAATGCAACTGGAAATTTGCAAAGGGAGACGGGGAAGGATTGGAAGGGTATGCAGCCCAACATAATGGAAGCATGACACAGAACCTGGGCCCGGCTGGGCTGGGCTGGGCTGAGCTGGTACCAAGAAATCTGACGGGGGATGAACTGGCTTCTTCCTTGTTTCCTCAGCAGATTGCAAAAGTTGGCAAGTAACGCAGAGTACGGCTACCAGTTTGACTGGGACAGTCTCCCTGAATCTAGGGAGCTCTTACTGCAAGTACATACAAAGAAGGCAAACGAAGGAATTGGTTTAGGGGAAAGATTCGGGGTGCTCATTGGAATGCTTCTGTCTCACTGCTAACTTCAGGACTTACTTTGGTCTGGTGTGAAAAAGATATTCAACCTGACGAGCACTCGAAAAGGATAATATGGGATCTAGAGCTTTGCTCTTTCGTATCCATATCTTTAGACATACTGCGTATAGAAGCCGACTCTCCAATCTGAGAAGTGACGAGATGCTGAAGAACTGTAATGGACGCATTTCTCATAAAGGATACACACCTTCATATACGAGGGAGTGTCACAAAGAATAGGCGGAAAAGGCCCAATTCTTCCGCTACGAGAAAAAAAACAAATATGACCCCTCTATATCGGCTATGGTAGCATCATTTTGGCTACAGACCTTGATAGATGAGTCTTTCATATGGAAGAATACAAGAAAAGCAAGGGCTGAGCCTACTCGGAGTACATGACATTCTACTAGGGCTAGGAAACAAAGATATGCAGCTTCCCAAATAAAAAGGCACCGTGGGCTAGTACGACCTTCTACCAGGCACCGGTCACCAGTACTCACTTGTTGCTTTTTGCTGATTCTAGATGAAATAGGCGAGCAGCATCACGAAGTGGCAGAAGTACGAGGAACTGTAACAAAAGGCGACAGAGAATAAAGAAACATACAAGGCATTACAACCGGGCCACGCAGTAATGTGGCGCCCAGTAAGGCGTAGGTATGGCACAGAAAGTCCGCTAGCCATATACATAACCACTTATTTTTACTAACATGCTGTCATGATTGACAAAAAAGGCGGCAACGGGAACGCCCCCACGGTGTGCAATCGCTTCCCACTAAGTAGGGTTGGATCACAGGCTCTAAGTATGTAGTAGAACCTTTCTTCTGCCAAAGGTGGCTGACAGTGGAGGAGGAAACACTTCCGAGTGGACCGATAACAGAAAGACGGTGGTAGGAGCTGAGATTTCCGGAATGGAGATAGCGCAGTAAGGCGTGCAGAGTAAAAAAGACGGAACTGCAGTCAGCCGTCTGGCCGCTTCTGCAGTGGAACGGAGCGGAAGACAGTGAGAAGAGTAGTCCAGCCACTTCTTGCTACCAGATAGGATGATACCGCATAGTATTTGTAATAGAGGGAACAGGAATTTGCAGTCGAGACAGGGGCGGCATTTAGTGTTGTAGTTAAAACAGCCAAAGACGTGTGAAATGCATGGCGTCTGTGGCTCTCAGGAGAGAGTTTCTAGAAATACGTGTATAAAGGCCCAAATATTGTGTGGAAAGTAGCATGTCGCTAGTATCGCATGTGTATGATACATATAGAGGTTACTACTACAAGTACATAGCTGCTTACCCCTACTTTCCGGCTTCTCAGACTGATTCCAAAGACAAACATGTCCTGGGAAAAAGCAGTATGGTAACTACTGCTACAAAAATGCCTTATCAAGTCAGCAGACCTGCAGCGTGTGATATGGAACTGCAACCTGCCCCCATTTGGAGACACGGCAAGTAGACTGATCTCTTTTTCCTTAGGGGAATGTAACAAGCCGTGACAAGCGACCTGTAAAAAGGCACTTGAGCATGATTGGATATCACAAGTATGTACAAGTATAATGGCGTATAAAGTAACGGAAAAGCTTGAATGTAATGTTGTAGAAGTTGATATTGCAATCTAGGCAAAACGGAAACGTATACTATGTATATGTATGTAAAGGGTAAATATAAACATGTACACAGGGATGTATATCTGTAGCTAATTGAGACTGAAGCATTCACGGCATGCACTTTATTTCACGCAGAGCTGTCTTTGATGCCTCATCTAAATCCCTGTGACTGCATCCTGCTTAACTACAAGAAGACAACAACAAAAGCGAAGTGCCAGCACATAATGACTTGAAAAGCGCGAGTTGCCAATGTTCTGTCGAAGAAACTTATGTGTGCGATTAAATCTCGTCGCAGAGCACAAAAAGAATATTAAACATGTACAATATGTTACATGTACGTAGTATGTAGTATACTAGCTGTCTCACACATACAGTAGATGGGTGATGTATGTATGTATGTATGTACGTAGTATGGTATGTACATAGTGCATGCATTCGGCGGGTCGCTCAACCACGACGAGTGAGGGGATTTATTTACAAAGACCATTGGTCTACAACGAAGATCCGGGCACGCTCCACTATATTCTTACGCAGCCTCAGAGGTTATTTTTTGCGATCTGTCAGTAAACGGCTTGTCTTGACCTCTAACCGAATGCAATTTATGTAGTTGAGCTATATTAAAGTATTCTGTATGGTAAATTAAAGTGCTTGTAACTTTCAGTGAGAAATCGCTAGTTGGAATCAGCACATGGTACACAAGTAAGTCTGGCCGGTCTTCTACGTTGTTGGAAAAACAAGACAACTTTATCAATGGTACTATAGACAAGGGAAAAATTCCCGTGTTATAGCATTGACAAGCAGGGGCTTGAAATGATGGGCGGGACAGAACGGAGAAAAGTATGCGGATAACAATATTAGGTCAGCTTATAGTGGCACAAAGAATTATACTGTACACTGCCTCTACATATAGCATGTGAAAAATTAGAATCCGCATATATTTCTTCACTGTTACAGGCCTCTTTCTTTATTTTGGCGTCCTGACTATAGCTGTCATCCAAAGTCAAGAAACTTGACACAATCCTATGCGTATGCATACAGACAAGAGGTGCAGCCCTGCATTAAAAGCTCAGAATTTCATCTGTACATATGTCTATGCATAGTCGTCTCCATCTCCATAAGACCTGGTATTGTGCAAATCACTATCTACAGCATAAGACTTGTTTAAAAATCACAGACACAATCTATGTATGTGCGACTCGCGGCCCTAATTGTGTCGCTACACAAGGTGAAAAGACACGATGTGGTGAGAAATTAAACTGGATTGACCTTTTCCCTAGAAACTCGAACGTAGACTCACTGTCGTCTCACTTTCACAACAGAGTTTTCAACCAGGATCTCGATTGCTTCTCTTGGGAATTTTATATTTCCCTTCTAACCCTAATAGTGATCCTGAGAGTCTTAAATTACACAGGTGAAGTGAAGTTTGGCGTCTGTCACTTGGCATGAACTTATTAGCTTATGCTTAGCGTGAAGCTGCGGAATTTCTAAGATATGGATTGCTAGCAGTTTCAATACTTAACCCTAATACAGATGTATGTATGTTTACTGCGAGTTCTATGCAGTAGTAGTACTGATGCACAAGCTCCATGGAACTTATGCTTAACCAAATGAATTTAAGAGTTTGTGCACTGATCAAAGGTGCACAAACCAAGTGTTTCTACCAAAGCCCTGCCAGCCTTATTCTAGACTCAATTATGTACATTTCTTTTTGCCTGGTCTAAGTTGAGTTTTCTCAGCACTAGTGACATTCCTCAGTCATTATGAAATATGAACCAGCTAATTCTTTCAAAGAAGACACGGTTTGTCCTTCTTAAACATAATTTTTCTCAAGTCATGGACAAGGATTACAACGGCTGATCAAGGTTTTCTCTCCGTCCCGTTCAAAGTGATTTCACGATCGTAAAACTAGCCAACCGAATACCCTTCCTCCTTGTTTCTTTGCTTTTTGCTTTTGCTTTTGCTTTCCTTTTCTGTACGTACATATATGTACTGGTATATGTATGTACATACCTTGCTCTTCTTGATAGTAAGTGTGTCTCTACAAATGCTACCTCGTAAGAGATAGGAACGATGGCCAGGTCAGGAAATAAAATATAAAAAAAAGAAAGAAAAAATGGCTGAGACCCTGCACTCGGATCGACGGGACAGGCCTCGAAGTCTGTGCTTTTCTTTTCTTGCAAGACGATGGTAAACTCAGAACATTGGCACTGGGATAATCGTGTGTTGTGTCTGAACAAAACGCCCTGTTTGTTCGATATTTTGGATGTGAGTTTTTGTCAGATATCCTCTCCAAGGCAGGTATTTGTCTGCGAATTACCGGAATCAAAATCAAGCGATAGGGTATTACGTCTTCACATTGCTCAGCGTATCATTTGCATCAAGCCATCTTTTAATGCATGTTTGGGTTTTCCTCTTTCCATCCCTCAACCCTTGCTTTTCAGCACAGTGTCCTCGAGGCGAGGTCCATGCGGATTTCCTAATTCAACAAATAAGTTGTAGTTCCCATGGTAAGTATCGGGGTGTGTTTTCACTAATAGGTCCTATCGAAGTGGTGTGCCTCGGAATAATCAGTACTCGGCGGGGTACAGAATCCTTTTCAGAGGGTGAATGGCGACAGACAGTACGAGTAGAGAAGTGGTGGTATAGTTCCTGGAGATATATAGCAGGCATTTCTTGAGAAATGCCATAAAGGTTTCAATTCCGACTGATACGTTTCTCGGTGGTAACATAGGAGGGATTAGCAGGTATGTACTTTAGGCCATATTGTATAGTCTGCGAAAAGAAAAATAAAGTGTACTGACTGGGAGTCGAGAACGAAGAAAGAGTGAAGCTGTACAACGCCTCTACTAAAAAGCTGAGAAAGTGTGATGAATGTGCTTACTCTCCGAAGCAATACTGATCCAAAGTGTCTGTACTGCATACACCAACCCAAGTATTAGCATGTCATTGTGTAGAACAAGCCAAATAAAAAAAAATTCTGTAATCATATCTTGAAGGTGTGAAGGCAAGAGTGCAAAAGTCAGAGGACAAGGGGGAGAGGGGTGGCATCAGTAACTCTTGATAGATCTGAGAACAGACAATGTACTGTACTTGTACGTCGTACAGTGTCTGTCCACTGTCTGTCTGTCTTTTTTTTTTTTTGCTCACAGACAGAAAGATTGAGAGGATTTCGAACCTGTCAAATACCAAGGTGAGAAAGAAGACGGGTGAGTGTTGGGCGCAACTGAGTATAGAGACTAAGTATAAGGCGCTGTTCTCGCAGTTGTCGAATTCATTTGTGTATGTACATACAACAGGCTTCAAAGAGAAATATATGCAATGTTACAATGCTAATTCCAAGTTTTGCTGCATACGCACATACAGACAAACCTGCCGCAATACTCGTAGATTTAGAATGACACCGAGTACCAAGGCCATAGGCCATTCATGTTGCAGAAAACAGTCAACCGGGTCATATCCAACAAATGCTGTACGCCGACAAAGTCGTGACGAAATCTCCCACGTTTGCAGTTTATTACATGGGTTTTGACATACAGAACAAGACAAGACATAATGCCAACCAGAAAGAAAATAAGGTCTTGAGATCGATTTTGGTGCAACGGCTTTATGCATGGGCTCGTTTCTGTGCACACCGCTTGTCTTTCGCAACGTGATTATGGCCCGACTATGGATGAATTTAGGTATAGAAAGTAGACTAAGAGCTCATAGTGCATGCATTTGTGATATGAGATAGATAGATACATACATGCATGTAGCTGACGGGGGGCGGTAGACAGGCAGGTATGGAATGAACTTGTATTACACCGGGCAAAACTGTAATCTATCGCCAGACATGTCGTCACAGAGCAATGAGACACTATGCATCAGTATATGTACACATGCAGTGTATACGCCCTCTAAGCAGGTTGTGCGTCTCTAGTCACCAGGACTTGAACACTGAGCTCCAGGGGGCTTTCTTTTATTGGGCTTTTAAGTGTGCTGAGAAACGAGATTAATGGCAAGACCCTAATTGTGATCCTTTCTCGCGATTTCAGACAACCGGCATTTGACCTTGAGGGTTTGGCTCGGAAGTCGACCTAGATATAGACTACAGGCTTGTCTGCAACCGTTTCAACGTTGAGGGTTTTGATGTCTTCATGAAAGTGAGATTTCTAGGACGATTTTCCTGACTTCACCAGGATCTAACCTAGTCTATCCCGCTCACTAGTCATATAATCAACGATGACAGTCAAATGATTCATTGGATTATTGAATGAACAATCGCCCATTGTGCGCCCCAGCGGCCCGTCTAAGCCGATGATTGGATGCCAAGTATCGTGACATAGTATTAAGGCTACTTATGAGACCAGGACTAGCAATTGGTAAATGATCTTAATCATGAAAACAAAAAAAAATTTAAACTTAGTAGAGCTGATTCATATGTAGAGGACTGCTATATGTGTATGTATGTACCAAGTTTCCACAAACAAAGTATCCGCCTGGCCTCTTCTTAGCCAACCGGCTCCATGAATAAAAAAAAAGTATCCGCCACGGTCACTATGAAGAATTCGGATGGAGATTACTGGAATTCAAAGTTGGCACTTGGAGAGAAAAGCGTGAAGCTCGGGGCATTGGCCGTGACAGGAAACTATGCGCGCGCGCTCTTTATAAGCAATCTGTCTTCCCGCTGATCTGCTGGGCCGCTCCGGCCCGTTAAATTTGGATGCATATCACATCTCAACTTTAATGAAGGGCCTCATTAAGTTTCCTCCCCATTAGTTTGGTATATGATATTTGTTGTTCTCTTATGTTGTTGCTATTGCTATTGCACAAGAAAAGGAATCTTGCTGCAGCTTTCTTCAGCCCATGATCCATGCAAGTTGCGGGAAGGAAAACCCTTGTTCGTGCACAGCATTTGTTGCCAGTTGAATCTGGGTACGTACGACCACAAATCAACTACTTGTGACGATAACATATACAAAAAAAAACGAGCAAGAAAAAGAAACGGCACTCTAAGTTCGGAAAGGGGTTGGACAGAGTGAATGGACACTCACCAGACGTCGTACAAAGAAGCCGAAGCAAAGGAAACCGGCCAGTGAGCTTGCTAGCTGCTTTCGCTAAATTTTGCTCTCGTCTTTCATTTATTTCCATGTGGCTTGACAGAGTTTTCTTTATAGCCAGTACACTTGGGGCTTTGGATCTCTCCCTTGCTTCTTTTCCATCGCTGTGAAAACTGTTCAATTTTGTTGATAACTGACCTATTTCAACCCATGTATTTCACACGCCCCTCCTGTGACGTACGTGCAAAATACAGACATACTGCATGTATATAAAGGCCTGAATACAGGGTCTGTAATGCAAAAGCCCACTCGGGGGAACAGGAAGTGACGATAGTCTGACAGAGAGAACGTCTGTGTGGTTGTTTGTCCTTCCTCCTTTTTTTTCTCTCTTTTTTATCTTTTCCATTTATCTCATTTTTAACACAAGTATTTACTTGTATATACATACATGCATACATACATACCAAAATATCTTGCTGTTTCTGGCACGCTTGTGCTTTCTTTTTTGCTTTCCATCCTCCCTGGCCCCTTGGAATTGCCCAGGGATTAGAGGGTGTTCATGTTTTTGCTTGTCTCGCTTGGCCGTGAAAGAACAACTTCCGTGTGTTTGTTTGTACGGCCTCGGAACCGAGAAGTGCACATGTGTGTATGGTATGTGTGTGTATTACAAAGGATAGGTATTCCTCTTTGAAGAGCCCAGCAAAGACTTTATGCTTTTGTATGTATGTATGTATGTACGTTGCTGTTGCAACAGACAATGTGCTTTGCAGATTTGCGCCATGCGCAGACTTGATGCTATCAAAGGGACTTCAAGCACGACTTGGGCTTTGGCTTACATTATTCAAGTTTCTGCCAACTCGATGGCACAGGACCCTAATTACACAACCCTCACAATCAACTTACCAAAACGCTCATCCGCGATAATGACTGTTGATTTACATGTCCCCCCTAGCCTAGCGTGCCTTGGGTGTCTTTTTTTTTCTCGCTTGTTTGCTTCCAGTGTTCCCCGGCTCCGTTCGTTTGTCTGACAAAGAAAATATGAATACGGTCCACTGAGGATCAGCCCAAGATCGACTAGATTAGGAGGTTTGTTTCTAGGTTTAATTATCTCGTCTAGGCGAAAACCTGAGAAACCCAAGTTTAGTCAAGCTCAGTGACGTTTTTTTTTATTCAAGTTTCTGTCCTGAGATTTTAAACTACTTGAATCTACATATGTATGTACTTAGTATACGTATGTATGTCAGGTTTTTCGGTTTTTATAATCCCATGGCTCCTCTTCGGACTCGGTCAAAACCAAGGGCCATATAGCTAATTTAGACTTTGTACTTCTCTATACGTATAGGCACCTAAAAATCTAAAAGCAACTAAACACATGCAGTAACACACACGCCTGCGAGAAAAAGCGTTTAGTTCCCTGCGTTGCTTTGTCTGTCTGCCATGATCCTTTTGCTCATCACTTCAAGGAAGTGTGTAATCAGTGTGCAAGGTGGAAAGTTCACTGTACTCTCCATCATTGAACAAGACTTGACAAGGCGTGATCCGATAAATTCTTGGCCTCGATTATTGGGCACTTACAAACAGGTTGAGTGTTCCATGAGAGAGGAAGCCTCTTATAAGTCACAATATCTAACCTCACTATGGTATATAACGCATGAACTATGTATGTACTTGGAATTTACAGCCAGTCAGAGCCTGTTGTTCTTAACTCGCAATGTGACAAGTAAAATTAAGTCTTCAGCCTGTGCCGTCGTCTGTCTGTCTCTCAGTCACGAGGAATCAGCAACACAACTGTAATTTTACCAACTTGTGGACATTGAACTCTGATACTAATGATCGTCTCACAGCCACTGCTGATCTTGGTTCACATTGTGGTAGTTTCTAGAGACAAGGCGACCGACTCTTGCTTCTATTGTTCTTCTGGATTAGATCAGAGTCAAGTCCCAGAGGGCATGAAAGACAAGAGCATTAGCCACACCACATTCTTGTTCAGAGACACGGCTTTGTTGTTGGTCCAGCTTAAACATCAGCCCATCACACTTGACTAGTTTATCATGCGGTATCCTTTTATATAATGGTTTGTATATACCTCGCGAACGCTATCCAAAACGGGAAGATGGCTGTGAGCAAAAAGAAAAACAGCCGCATACTATGCACAGATTACCTACGAAAGAGTCAGGACTTGACAAAGTCCAACAATCTGCCCTGTACATGATAAAGTACATTACATATACAGAGGGTACATACATACTTGTACTTGTACTGCACATACAAGTACATACATACATCATGTACTATTTGCTGATGCTTGCAAGGGTGAGCTTCGCTTGTGGAGCATAAATGTAACAACAGCGGAGAATTATTTCCAAGTCACAAACCGCACATAAAATAGAAAGCATGAATAGGATGCGTGGTGGATTTTTTGTAGGGCAGGTCAAATTCTGGGCCCCCCAGTGTGCAAAACAAGACCAGTCAACTTTGACAGACGGGGAAAAAGAAGGTTGTATGAGAGACACGGTTGTAGAAGTTTGTTTCTTGGTCCTATTCAAAGGCCAAGACCAACTCATTTCCGCATGCCTTTTTCTAGTCTTAGGGCTTCGTCTTGGTTGCTAGTGCACCTCTTCTTTCTTTTTTGTCGACATTCCGTCATTTTTCTCTTCCTTGTTCTCTTCTTTTTTCTTTCACGCATCAGAGTCTTCAAAAAAGAGACATAACATAAACGGTAGAAAATAGTAATAAAAATAATAAAAAGGATCAGACTTTGGCCAAGCGAGGACTCAAGAAGGGGAGCGTGGTTGGCAAAAAAAAAAAAAAAAAGGGATTAACAGAAAATGATACAATGGGCAAACCAGCTATGTAACAAGAACTTTGACTATGAAGAATTGCGCACTTGCGCAATAAAGAAAACGTAAGGATTGGAAAAAGATTAGCCAAAATGACAAGGGAGATAGATATGTACATGTATGTATACGTATCTATGGTATTTGTGTTGAAGGTAAAGAGAGAGACGGGATTATCACTGTATGTACAAGTAGAATTGGGGCTTGGATTGGTTCGGGGTAAAACAAGAGCCCAGATCACCGAGAATTAGCAAATAGGTAACAAGTGTAGGGGATGATCATGGATACTTGACTGAACTATACCGTCGAGAACCAGTATGGAAGGCGACGACCAGTTGTTCACTCTCAGAGACGTTTGAAGATGAGTCTTGTGTGATAGTTGTTGAAGCTAAGGTGGTACACGGCTTTATTGATGAACCCTTCGTTCAACTCAATGTCAATATACTTGTATAACCAGGTTTGCTCTCTTTTCAGGCTCGTCATGTGCACTTAACTCATACCTCAGTATGGCACATACCATACACCCCAGAAGTCATGTCAGACACCGTGGCTTGAACTCTTCACATTTGTCTGCCCTTGGCTTTTCAATCCATGACGTATACCACACCGGCTGTAGTTGTAGTGCTATATGCCCGTTCCCAAGAGTCAGGACTTGATGGTAGAAAATACAAGGCCAACCAGAAGAAATGACAAGTCTTTTAAGACAACTCTTTCTCCTGTCTCTGATTTGCTGAATCTGGGGGATATCCTAGTCTCATGTCTTGTGCATGTGTTCTGCCACAGAAATGCCACATATACGATATCTCTTGACATCTTCCTCTGACCACGAATCAGAGCCGTCAAGAGGCATGGAAGCATGAGCCTTATGTCTCTAGTTGGGGTAAGCACGCCATTGCATCGAGAAGGGATGGTTTTATGATCTATGACATGTGTGGGAATCTGGATGAAGACAGTTATGGGTATTCACAGCTCGGTGCAATGGGTGTTCGAAAACGGAGACAGTTGTAAACGAGTTGTCGGAGCTGGGATCAAGGAAAGATGGAAAAGTCGCAATGAGAAGCAATGTCTTGGCCGAAAAGCACGGACACGCCCATCAAGGGGTTCGTTGAAGGGAGAGACATGTGAGAGTGTGAGTGAGGAATAAGTCAGGATGACATGAACTCTGAGGCCATGTCTGGTACAACGGAGTTTTTAAAGTAAGAAAGACTGCAGGAAAAAAAAAAC
>CM069897.1:2448858-2459079 GCA_036034705.1 Thielaviopsis punctulata
GAAAAAAAAAAAAAAAAAAAAAAAAACAGTCGACACAGGCACGGCAGGTACAGTTATATTATTCTAAATGACCTCATTCTCCCATTCTGTTAAGCGCCTCTACGAAATCAGAATTCATGAACACTTTAGTCGTAAGCGCCAGCGGCTCTGTATCCAAACATACCAGTACATAACATATCGTACATACTTGGTGGGGCCACTCAACCATTCAAGTCACACAACATCACCATCTTGACCATTTTGTTCCTCTTTGTTTAAGTAGACAAGGTCAACACGGTCCATGTTGGAAGTTGTGTTCAAAAATAGAACAAAGTGCCCTTGTCTTGGTCATGTATGCATGCATTCACTTGTATGTACATACATGTACTTTTATACATGCATGGCTTTTTTCAGCTACCCAGCCTTTTTTGATATGGTGCAGTTTGCCAGATAACCCTAAAAAATACAAAATTGAAGATTCTCAATATTTTCCATTCAGGTGTTTTTTCTTCTCCATGATTCTTGTCATACATAGTACATCTCTTACTCAAGTGTCGCCAAAAATTGTCAGGGAAGCATGCTGTTCCGAAGCTTTGGTTCTGGGTTTTTGTCTGCATTCATTTCCATTGTCTTTTTTTCTTCAACTCACATTTCCCAAGAGATCAAACCATGAAGAAAAAATAAACCCCTCATCAAGTACATTTTTGTAAGAACAAAAATGTGACGAGAGCCCTCAGTCACACGTACTTGCAGACCCTAATGCACCTTAATTCCCTTTTGGGTTAGCTGGATTTTGGCATGCAGAGGTGGCCGCGGTTGATTCCAGGCCTGTGATTGGCTTGTACGATAAGTGAAATTTTTGTCGGTTTATGGCCCAATCTTTTGAGCGCATTGCAGTTCCTGCTACAAGTGCGTACGTAAAGCTTGCCGATCATGGGAATAAACTTTCCCGTGACCGTTTAAATTTATTTCTGTATTTATGTACTGGTATGTGCATATGTAGCCCTTTTAACCAAGTTGTACTAGTATGTATGTATGTATGCATGTATGTTGTATGTATGTGTATGCTGCAAGATTGCATCATAAACTCCAATATGTACATTGTATCTACTCACTTCTCTTTGAACTATGATCCTTGTCTACCTGTAGCCGGCTCAATCGGCTGATCCCGCTTTTTTTTCTTCCTACTCTCTTCCTCTTTTTTTTTTTTTTCTCGGTCCCTTTTTTCTACAAGTCTTTTAGTATGTACTGGTATGTACTGGTAACTGGTACTTGTATGTATACGTATGTATGTATGTACTGGTAACTAGTACTTGTATGTATACGTATGTAAGTATGTACACACCAGTACTGGTATGTACATATGTATAACAGCCTCCAAAATGGACTTCCATTCTCTAATCACACCGTCACATTCAAGCGAGCCAATCAGCACAACGTGACAAGGATTACCAGGTTGATGTTGCTCAGGTTCTTTGTTCGTTTAGCTTTGTTTGTTGAATCTTTTCTTATTGCGTTCTGTGACTACTGTTATTGTAAGCCTCGAGGCTGTTTGTCTTGCTTGATGTGATTGTGCTTAGTTGAGCACACTCGCACAACCCTCTTCTTTGTTCTTATTGTTCTCTTTTCTTTTTCTATTGTTAGTTACGACAACTCTGTAATCCATAACCAAAAACAACTTCACAAGCTGTAAGCTGCCGGACCATTGCTAACAATATCCAGATAGCCAACGATTTCATCATCTTCGATCCGCTGATGCAACTGTCTTGAAGTGACACTGCCCTGTCTTGCAACTTGCAAAATTTTCTCCGCCCTTGTCATTCTGACCTTGGCCGCCGTGAAACGCAGTGAAGAGTTGATTTTAAGAAAAACACAAGGCGATACATGTCATGTCATAATTGACCTAACCTTCAATGGAAAATATACTTGTATGGAAACAGTAAACTTCGTTTTCATATGGCCAATGGATTTGTCCTCCGTTTTTCGAGTTTGATGATGAGTCTGGAATCAATCAAGCCATCCATGCCCTGTTCTACACAATGGTTAGTTTCTCTTCCTTGCATCCATGCTTATATGCCAGTTCTGTATTTTGACTGGTCCGTCATTTATACTGCAAACTCCAACTATTGAGCCCACGGCAGCCGTCAATCAGCCTTCTTGATTTCTCATTCGCTTAACAGCCCTCAGTTCACCAAGTATGTACATATGTGTACGTATGGTACAATACGCCCTGCCCTCTAATATGGACATATGGGTCTAGACAGAGGCAAAAATGTCTTTGATAGAGATACACTTATATCTCGTAGTGGAGATGAATTCCATTTGACAATAGACAATGAATCCTTCATATTGGCTATCAGCGAATGACAGACTTGTGTTGTCCCTCCTCTATCTCTCAACCTAGTTTTTTGAAGTCTTTTTTGCTTAGGTCTAGACTCTTGCGAACCTACATAGAGTTGGCAAATCAGATTGGAAAGTAGCACAATACATATGTAAATATGTACATACATACATATATTTCATACATACACATTTATTACACAACCTTTTTGAAATGTGTCGTCCGAATATGTTAGGGTTATACAATAGCCGAGCAAACCCTGAATCACTTACGTAACATGCATTTTGGGTACATATATACTCGGGATAACAACAACTACTACTACAAGTATATCTCAGAGGAATCCGCGTTCACACTTTCACAGTTGGAGGGACTTTTCTGTAACATTTTTTTTTCTTTTTTCTTCTTTTTGTTCTTCCATAATTCAGCTAGCAGATCTCATTCTGAACTAACCATCGAATCAACGACACAGACGCGGCCATTAAGCGCGGCCGCTGAACTGACCCCACCAATTTATTTGAGCATGTATACGTACATATGTATGCACTTGTATGCATATCACGGTACCTTTTTCTGGTCAGCATCCGTAATTAGAATCTCTGGTTCCTGAATTGTTAGATTATCTCTTCTTTGAGCTGGAGGTAGTCTCAAAAGAATAGCATGTAAACGAGCCAAAGTCAGCTAACAATAGAGCGAGGTCGCCTGGCTTGGTCATTACAAAAACATACCAATAATCAGGGGATATCCAAAATGGGCAGCACGAGAAAGTGACAACATAGAACATGCACGGAAAATGGCAGAAGCGCTTTTGGCGCACAAGAGACCGACCAGCGTAGCATCCAGGCTCTGGTGTCAGGCTCTGGAAGACTTGATGCGGGATGATTCATGCATCGAAAATTGAGTATCACGGCAGAGTTGTTTGCCCGTTGACACAGACGTGCGATACATGCCAAATATAAGAAATGCTGGAAACGCCACTGCACAGGCGGATGTAGACGGGTGCAGTTCCTGTGCATGCTAGGAAGCAATGCCAGTCCAGGTTTTTCATCGCAGTTGTTCAAATGCAGTGCAAGTGCGGCTACAACCCAAGCAAGCAGCAGCCGGTGAAAAACGAACAACACGAATAGAACAAGAGTTCTCTATCTAGCCTTGGTGGCTATGAGGTCGTCCCATGTTGGCTTGTTTCTGTAAACAAAGATGTTTCCTCTCTCCTTACTCTAAGACACGGTGACATCTAACAAACAAAAGCTATGAACAATTTCTATTTCTGACAGCTCGGACTAGCAAACGAACCAACATTGTTGGATGGACAAAACGGGAAACAGGAGCAAGAAAAATAAGTGGGATTCATTTTTCTTTGTCATCATACATACATACAAGTATGTGCTGGTATACGTATGTACATACATATGTATATATGGCTGAAGCAAGACAACTGCTTGTACACAAGGTTGAAGAGTATGTACATACATACATTATAAGTTGTGGATAAAAATAGAAACACGTCTTGCAGACAAAAAAGTGGGCAATATGCATACGCAGGTCGTGCAGAACAACTTACTTCGTCTGTCCTTTTGTTATTCTGCAAGTCGAGCTTCGAGGATGCCATGGTTACAGTGGCTAGTGGTGAGCATGTTTGTAGCCTGTACCTTGATCTCCAAGTAACCGAGCATAGTATCAGAAGTACACAGTACTGCTGCAAGCCCATGGTAAGGATCTTAAGCGCCCGAATGCAAACTAGTATAGTCAGTTAGTTTAAGGTGGCAGGCCATTTGCTTCTTGTGAGGTGCAGATAGAAAGAACGAGGACGACTTGGTGTAGGTGTCTATGTTTAGCAACAAATCGATGAAAGCCAGTCGTTGAGAACAGAGAGAGCAACAAGTATAAGGCGGCCGTGATGGCCAGCCCCAATTAGCCCTCTTTTCCTTGCTCTTTCTTTTCTTTCTGTGTCCATCTCATCACGAAATCCCCTTCTGCCCTCTTTTCACAGAAACCAGAGTAGAGCGTTTGGTCTCTTCTTTTTCTTTTCTTCCTTTCCTTGTTGTTTTTGTTGTTCTTTTTTTAATAATTCTTTCCTTTTTTTTATACGCTTTCCTAAAGAGGATATCCAAAGGCTGTGTGTTATTCACCTTTCTTGTCCAAGCCTGTCTTTGGTGTTTCAAAACCTAGAGTTTTGTTTCCTTGCTTTGGCCCCTTCAAGATCTGGCATCTTTCTGATTTCCTCTCTGTTGTTCATCTTGTGATATTTCTCCTCGTTATCCTAGCAAGCTGGCCTTGCTCATTTCCAATCTTTATTACTGTTCCGTCGTCTGCTGAAGCTAGAGTTCGTCTCTGGCCTGGCATTGGCTCTGCTTCTGACGTCTCTGTTATTGGTGTTTTGCTTGAGATTCTAAGATTTTACTTTCTCTCTTGGAAACCAGGCAAAAATCCTGTATTGCTAATTTCCCTTCCTCTCTTGTTCCTCTTCTCTTCCGCTCTCTTCTTTATCTCTCTGCAGTTGTGATTTGATTTGCTGCCGTTGATCAACCCCACCCCCTCCTCTCTTCAAGGTTCGTTATTCACTCACACCCTCTAATGCCCTTGTCCATTTTACAAATCCTCCAAGACCCTTGCTGGTACTGTGTGTGTACTGTTTTCTATATCTCCCAACACTCTTATCCTTGTCTGTACTACAAACACGCCCTCTCTGCTCTCTCCCTCTCTCTCTGTCTGTTCATGGACGTACAAAAAAAAAAAAAACAAAAAAAAAAAAACGGACCGTCAGAGCCTTGTCAACAATAAACACCTCTTAATTCATGGCATTAAGCCTTGAATGACGCTTCACTTACTGACTTATACTTATTGCAGACCCCAGATAAATCGACACAGAAGATACAAATGGCGACGATACCCCCCAACCACCATCACCACCACCACCATCACCATATTCTTCTGCACGCTGAAACTATGCGCTCTGGTTCTTCTTCAACATCAGTTTCCACAACACCATCACTATCATCACTATCTACTGTTCCCTCTTCTTCCTCTTCTTCTATCCTCTCATCTTCTGCTGCTATGGTCGCCGCTGGAGCTAAGGCCAAATCGGCCAAGGGCGCTGCCGCTGCTGCTGCTGCTGCCTCTACTTCCAGTGCTACGTCTAACGCGGCCAAGGCAAAGACTCAGATGCACCGCCGGTCAAGAACGGGTTCGTCCTCCTTTCTTTCTTTCTTCTTGTAACTGTTTGCTTGGGTTCTCCCTGTAAGTGCTAACATGAACAATCGACAGGCTGCTACACCTGCAGACTACGCCGGAAAAAGTGCGACGAGTGCAAGCCCATGTGCTCGGCTTGCAAACATCTCGGCCTCACATGCCACTACAAGCGTCCCAGCTGGTGGGGTAACAACGACGCCCGCCGCAAGCAAAAAGAAGACATCAAGACCACCATCAAGCGCAAGAAGATGTCTGAAAAGGCCGCCCGCCCACTCACTGGTACTTCTGTGCCGTTGCCCGTCACCCTTCCCATGAACATGCAGGTGCCTATGGCCATGGCCATGCCTCTTTCTTCTTCCTCTTCTTCCTCTTCTCCTCCCTTGCTTTCACACTCTTTGCCCACCTCGGCTACCTTTTCCGACCCGCTCGACCGCAACCGCTCTGCCAGCATCGACTCGCACTACAGCACCGGCATGCCCATCATGTCGGTTGACTTTAACTCGACTGGCTTCAGCAGCCCGCCCGACTTTGTCAGCTTCGTTGCGCCCGCCAGCTACTGCAGTCCCGACATTCTCTTCACAGGGCCGAGTTACTCGCCGTATGAGGTTGATGTCAAGACTGAGCGCCAGATGTTTGTCAACGACGTGCCGACGCTGCGAGAGTCGACTGTCTCTACCTTTAGCACGTTTGCTACGCCGCCGCCGGTTGGATCCGTGCTGGGCGCGGACTGGGACCCGGCGGCGTCGTCTCATATTTTTACTGCCGAGACGACGACGACGGCCGAGGCCCTGAATGAGGAGGCTCTCAACTGCAACTTTTTTGACTTTAGCCAGGGCGAAGTCCTGATGCGTTCGGGCTCGTCGGTGTCGGTTGAGGTTGAACTGGATGAGAACGACCAGCTGCTGTTGGACCACTTTGTCCAGGCTGTCCTGCCCACACTCTTCCCTATTCTCAACAGCAATCAGCATGCCTCGCCGGCTACTGATCTTATTCTTCCTGCCCTCCAGGGCAACAAGTGCTACCTGCACTGCTGCCTGTCCGTGGCTGCGCAACACCTGCGCGCCACCCAGGGCGCAAACCCCGAGCTGGATCAGGCTGTCATGCACCACCGCTACGAGACAGTATCCATGCTGTGTCGTGCTCTGGGTCAGGAGGAAGCACACTCGGAAATTCTTGACGTGACGCTGGCCCTCATCTTCTTCCAGTGCGTCGTCGGTACCATTGATGAGTCTCTGCAGGACATCCCATGGCATCAGCACGTGCAGGCGGCCGTTAGCGTCGCTGAACAGCTCCCGCTTCCCAGCATGGCGGCGTCCGGCCCGGCGCCGGCCGTCTCTGCTGAGGCCTCGGCTGCTGCTGCTGCGTCTGCGGCGGCCGCTGGATCCGACGAGTCTGTTGACCCGCTTGACACGTCGGCCACGGCTGCTCCGTCACTAATGGAGACGCAGACGCCCTTCAACATGACGCTCATGTCGTGGATCGACATTATGGGCGCTACGATGAAGGGTCGCGCGCCCAACTTTGCCCACATGTACCGCGAGAAGCACCTTGCGCACCCGGCATCGTCACTGGGCCTGCGCGAGCTGATGGGCTGCGATGACCGGGTCATGTACCTGATTAGCGAGATTGCATGCCTTGAGGCTCTCAAGGCTGACGGCATGGACGATATCACCATCTGCTCGCACGTTCAGGCGCTGGGCGACCAGATCACGCTGACAGAGCAGGCCGATGCCGCGGCGCAGATGCACGCGGGGCCCAAGTCGCCGTACACTGCGACGGGCTCGCTGTCACCAAAGCAGCTGTCGCGCAACGTGACGGCGGCCTTCCGCCTGGCGGCGCGCATCTACCTGTGCAGCCTTGTGCCGGGCTTCTCGCCCAGCCAGTCGTCATGCATGGGCCTCGTTGAGAAGCTGACCAACGTGCTGCAGTTCATTCCGCCTGGCTACGACCGCAGTCTGGCGTGGGTGTACCTGGTGGGCGGGTCGGTGGCTCTGCCCGGCAGCTCGTTCCGCAGCGTGTTTGACCAGCGCATGCGTGACATGGGCGAGCAGGCAGTGCTGGGCGCTATCGGACAGGTTGTGGCGCTTCTCAACGAGGTGTGGAACCAGACTGAAGCGGCCATGGTGGCTCAAGCTGGCGAGTCAGTGCCGTACATTCACTGGCGTGACGTTATGGCTTCCCAGGGCTGGGACCTGCTGATTATGTAAGCCGGCTATAGCCCTTCCATCAAGTGTTTATATCTTCTGGCAAGACTTTACACTCCCCCCCCCCCCCTTTCCCGTTTTCCTTTGTCGTTCGTGATTCTTCTTCCGGTTTGGGTTTTTCTTTTTTTCTTATTGGCACTGGCGTTTATGGATTCTATCTTATACCACGGTCTCTGCGTTCTGCTTTCTCTTACTTTTCTTTTCCTACTTCTTAATTAGAGCATCGTTTCCCGCTTCCACGCACGACATCCCAAGATGTCTATCGGGAAAGACGACTCTGCATCATCTCATTTCATCTTGGACACACTCGCACTTACATCTTCTCTTGGATTCTGCTTTGGGCTTCTCTTTCTTTCTTTGTTTCGTTCTCCTTTTGGTGGCTTTCTTGTTGCTGTTCTTGGTTCCTGTTGGTTGTATTGATTGCTTGGGACTTTTGCCTCTTGACACTCATCACGAAGTCTACGACGCGCTTACGACTCTTCATGGCTTTTCTCTGGTTTTCCTGCTGCTTTTCTTTGTCTCTGGTTAGTTGGCTTATGGACGGCCTACAATGTTTTGTATAATAGCTGGGACGAGAGATACCCCGGGCATACTTTTCAGTATCGCCTGCAAAACTTGTCAGTTTTGAACTCAGTATTTCTAAAAAAAAAATTATTTTTCTGTTACGTACCACACTATTTCTTGCTCATTATTGAACTGTGAATTTCCTCTGTATGCTCTTGTTTCGCTCTTGTCTTAAGCTTGAGTTGTAGATATTCGCCTCATGTCGCCCTCGCATCTGCACTTTGTTCCTCCACGCCCTGTAGGCCGCTTCTCGCAGCCTGTGGCGGTCGGTTGAATGGCCAAATCTGATACACGTGCAAGGCATAAACTTGTGATTCCTATAAAGGTTTCCATGAAGACCCTGCATCTGCATGTACTTATACATACGCATGTGTACGTACAAGTATGGTACATCTCGTTCGTGTCTGCCTATTGTTTTTTTTTTTGGCGGTATCTACGCCACGCCCCCCCAGCTGCATCCCATACCGCATATGCAGCTACTGTCTCCACACAGTAAACCACAACTTTGCTTCTCTTTTTCGTGTTTCTCGCAACTGTCACGGTGTGTGCAGCCCAGACGAGAAGTTGGTGCGGGCAAATAGGGCGGCCTCACACCCGAATCGAGGGCCCTCTTTCTCTTTACTGCATACATATAATCAAGGCCTCTCTGCGCATATCTCAGGGCGAGAGGTATCAACCAGACTGACAGGGACTAGCCCAGCTGCACAATAGGACCATATTGCAGCTAAACAAAACAATTTGGGATGCAATGGAAGCGAAAAGGCAGGGCAGAATTGTGGAAAAGATGTTTCAGACGAAACAATTACTGTACGGTGACATCACCAGAAAAGAAAAAAAAAGATGTAAGTAGAGAAAAAGAAACATACGAATCGAATCGTTGAGGACCTTTGACACAATGATGTCACGATGGCTTTCTCAACCCAATCCAGTTCCTTGTGATTAACAACCTGGGGTGAGTGAGTGAGAGTCTTTATTACCCTGTCTACGCGTAGTTTATAAACCAAAAAAAAACAAACAAACAGAGATGGCACGTACGGGATCCCATCAAGCAAAACCATGCATACGTTCCTATCCTCAAGAAGTGTAATGAAACCAAAACGAGTGCCCAGCATAAGGCTGTCCTTCATCGGTGGAGACACAAGTGTGGCCTTCAAACGGGACTCGTAGCATCCCTCAAAAACAAAGCATACCAGTACATTGCGGTTACAAAAGGTCTTCCACACCTAGATCAAATGCTACAGGAAAACAAGATCGGCATGTGTGCAGAAGTTTGCAAAGCAGGAACCACATGTCTGACTTCCTTGACAGAGGTGGCGACCGACGAGATTAGGGGAGTTTGCTTGAGAAGGTATTTTGCACAGGGAAGAGAAGAGCATAACTTCAACCAAGCATCGCGTCGGGTCATCGGGAGTCGAGAATCTTGCAGCGCAAAACAAGAGGCTTCTCATAGAAGTAGGAGAATGGCAGCAAAAGATGCGTCCTGAAAATCGACGCGAAAACTTGGAAATGTCCTCATTGTTTTGGACAAAAAATCAAGAGAGGCACCCAAAGGTACCATCTCCGTGGTATGTAGGAGGGAAGTTGTCCCACCGGGAGCTACCCCCACAAGAGTTGTGAGCCGGCGCACGGCAGCGACATTGTTTGAGCAGGATGGGGGTTTAGGCAGGCAGTTCAAGCTCATTAGGGTTAATCGGAGGTTCAATCAGCCTGGTAGGCCCACTTTTTGGAGGTCCGATAGACGAAAAAAGCCAAAAAAAAATATGTTCTCACCAACCGAAATCGAATCGGTGACCTTTCGATGGCAATCTTTGCAAGTTACAGTCGAACGTGATAACCAACTACACCATGGTGAGTTTCGACAGCGGTGATCCACTGCGCATGGCTTGGCAATAGTGGATCTTGCAAAACTGACTTATAAGGATACTTCCTCCCTGTTTTTTTTTT
>CM069897.1:2459179-2475162 GCA_036034705.1 Thielaviopsis punctulata
GCTTTTCGAGTTTGGCTAGCTCGAGAGGTCGTCGGTTCGAATCCGGCTTGGGTCGCACTTTTCCTCTTGGAGCTGGTACTAACTATGGGTTTGGGCCCCCATGGTTAGTCACCAGCATCAAGTGGTGCAATCTCAGCCTGCGGTTGAGATGGTGCTAACTATAAGGTAGGTATCGGGGGTTACCGAACTTATAGATAGTATCAGCTTCAACAGGAGGTGTGGAATTTGGACTTAACCTATGGAATTTCTAGGTTACACATCAGCTATATATAAAATGGGGGTAGGAAAAACGGCATATTCCCGGTCAGAGGAGGACCCCGGACTCGAAAGTTGTGCCATTCAGAGGTAGCAAAGAGGATAAAAATAATACACACCCACACACACAACCTCAACGGTCACCCAATACAGACTTATAACAGGCTCTACAAAAAGCAGTAGATCATGACCGGAAGAGCAAGGCACCGCATTCAAAAGTCGGATCATTACAAGTTACATAAAAAAGAGCATGAATATAAAACACACAGTTCACACTCATCATCAGATACGTACTCCTATAACGGTCTATGCACACCTCAAGTGTAGCCTTTTCTTAGCCAACAGGCTCCACAAGAGTAATACATACTTCCTCTTAGTTCGAACATAACATAGAGACCTCCAAGTTGAGGTCCACGATGGTAGAACGTGACAACAAAACTCGGTTCGAGACGGCAAAGTCAGTATATGTGATACCTTTAGTCTATCCTGACCACAATGTCGGATTATCGCATTCAATGCAGCCGCCTGCCAACCGCTGGCGTCTCTCTTGTCCCACCATGCCAAACGCCAACATCGTAGGTTTTGCTTGACTCACAGCCAATCAAATCCAACCTTGTCAACGTGCTGTCGGACTGCCCCACTTATAAGTTTCCCTTTATCAGACTTCCACATACCATACATAACCACACGTCATTGAACCTTTGGCGATTCAGACTGAAGGCTTCAAGCTCTGTTCACACTTGGGCGCCTGTAGTTGATTCTGTACAACAAGCATAAAGATATTTCGCGCTTGCAGCTTTTGCATGTTATACAAGTTCCATTCGACACATCACTTTTCCACCATTTTCTTCATCTCACCTCCTGTTGGCTCCCACAATCTTCGAGATCATTGTAGAACAAGACTAGACGAAGCTTGGCTCACAAAGTGCCAAGCACGTCAACTTTCCAGTGCTCATCACACGAAAAAAAAAACATGAATAACCATAATGCCTAGAGGCCCAGTCTGGATCGTAGACGGCTTCCTTTCTTATATCGACCTATAGATCTGACGCCTGGCGCGCCTGTGAGACCACGACATGCGATTCCACGACGCCTCGGGGTTCTCTTTTTGTTGCATGATTGTGTCTCTCCCGATGTGTGGCAAATGGAGTAACCTGTAAATAGTAGCACCGTTTTATTATTAAACAGCCGCTGAGGAAAACTCTTATGATTTCTCTCAAGTGTAGCTCTTGGTCTTGTCTTTAATAGCCCTTGCTTGCTTCTCCTGGCCTGCGGCTAATATACTACCCAAAAACTTACAGCCTCTCGTTTTCTTCTCGCTAGCAATGTTGGAAGCGCCGATGCCTTAGCTGCGCCTTGCCACTTATACGCTTGATTTCCTAATATGTAAAGGTCATTTCTATAACCGCACAAAGCATCAAGAGACCATCTACAAGACCTCTATTCTTTCACCTTTGGGCCTTTCATCTGCGCTTTTACTTTTCTTTTCAATATAATACTCATTATAGCCTTTTCGCTCCCTGGCTTCTTTTCCTTCTTGTCTTGCTCTGTCATATTATCAAACTTGTCATTTTATACCCATTTTTGTTTAATCTTTATTTCATTCTTCTGTTCTAGGCATCATCAGACAAAACCCTGCTACTGTCTTTCCTTTCCTTCCTGTTGTCTATTCTACGTCTCTTTCTTACCTACGACTACCACTCATCCTCCGACCTCACCTTGGCACTTTCTCCGCGCTCTTCTGAGTGCATCGTGGATGGATTCACTTCTCCCCCAATCTACCATGTTCCGATCATTTTGGGCCATTGCCCTTCTTCCCTTGATCTCTGCTCTTCCTCGCTCGCACCCATCACTCTTTGCCCGTTCTGACACATGCGTCGCCGCCTCTCTTACATCATGCTCTTCTTCGCTCCCTTCTGACTTTTGCTGTCCCACCAACTATGCTTGCCTTGCACTCGCCGCTAACACCACAGCTATCTGCTGTCCGGGTGGAGCAACTTGCAAGCGCATCATGCCGATTTTGTGTGACATTGGCCTACAGAGTCCAAATGTGAATATGTCTGCTATTGTCAAGACTACGCTGCTGGAGTATGACTTGCCAAAGTGCGGAAGCGATTCGTGCTGTCCTTTTGGATATGAGTGTGATACGAGCAGCGGGACGGCGATTTGTGCCATGAAGAGTGATCAGTCAGTTTTGCCGGATGGAGTGACGTTGACGACTTCCTCTACTTCCACTTCTACCTCTACCTCAACTTCTACCTCGACCTCATCGTCTACAAGCTCTTCTACCACCTCCGAATCGCCAACCACCACTTTTACTTCTATATCATCAACTACCTCTGCAAAGCCTACAACCACTCCTGATCCATCTAGTACCGTTGGCGTTTCCCTTCCCACAGAGACTGCCCCATCTACGCCAACCATCGCCCCTGCTGAAACCGCCACCACTCCCTCGCCGACTGTCACAGGCTCCCCATCTCCATCTTCTTCTTCCTCCACCAGCAAAATAATTGGAGGTGTGGCCGGCGTCATCAGCGGGCTCGTGTTATTCGCCTTCCTAGCCTTCTGGATCCGCCGCAAACACAACCCGCGCATTTCCATAACCGGTGCTCTTCCTTCAGGCGAACCCCCGCTCATGGTCCCCTTTGCCTTTGGCCATTCCCGCGCTCATTCCAAGACCTCGCCGCCTATCTCGGGCAGTCAAATCAGCAGCCCCATGAGCCATGCCGCCGCCCCCATCCGCACGGACTTTATTCGTAAGCCAGCTAGCACCGAGGGCATCTCACCCAACAACTCTCCACGCTACGAGACCCACGACCTACTGGCCGCTACCAGCGCCCCGTCCACACTGGCTTCGCGCCACGCCCCGAGCCACGGCTACTCGCACAGCACCAGCCTGGCAATACCCGCGCCCGCTGTCACCGGCGACATGCGACCGCACAGCGACTCACCGCCGGCATCGTCTTCTCTGGTGCCCCCGCCGCTCAACGTGACGCCGCCGTACGCTAAGAGCACGGGCCGGAATCACTTTGGCGAGCCGTATAATGGGCGGGCCTCGCCGGGAGCGGCCCCGAGTATTCGGCTGGTTGACCAGAAAGCCTCGCTGCGGCCGAGCATGACGCAGTTGCACCCGGGCCTCGAGGGACTGGGTGTTCTTAGAGCGAATGCAAATGCTGGCATGAGCAGCAGTGCGGTGAATAATATGGGTGCAGTTCCAGGGACGGCCCGACCGAATAACAGTGGCTTGGTGGTTCCGGGGGTGGGCCAAGGTGGGAATAGGGACACCACCATTACGTTTATGATGCACGAAGCTGGCCTGACCAATGTGCAGAGCGGACAGCCGTATAACCCGCAACAGCCTGGCGCTTAAGCGGTTTTCTTTATTTTCCTTTATTAATTGCCAATCCTGGCTTTGCTAGCAGCAGTAATACCCCCCCCCCCCCCCCCCCCCTTTTCCTTTGTTCTCATCACTTGCCCCTGTTCATTAGTTCTTTTCTTTCCTTTTGCATCATCATCATCATCACATCATTAGACTCAGATACCGTCGTTTACTGGATTGCTTTCTTTTGTTTTTACAGATCAGACTCCTCCTTGCCATGTAGCGAGTGGTGGGTGGTGTTGTTAGTATAGATATAATATTACATCATCACGTATAAGAAACCTGTTTAGGGAAAAGTACAAACGCTATGCCATCTATTACATGTAAGTCAAGTAACAAAAACAATCGTTGGATATCTTCATGGGCGTATGTATGTAAAGCCAGCCCACCACATCCAACGATATCTGATCTATCCATAAAAGCCAAAATATTTACCTCCCCCCCCCCCCCCAAAAAAAAAAAGCCGTCTTGAGTGGTTTAGGACAAGAATTAAAAAAAAAAAAAAAACGCCAAAGCCGCATAAAACATGAAGAAATCAAGAAACAGCCAACTCACATCACCACGCACTTGTTTTTGCCATCTTTATCCAGCCCGTTTGCCCCTGACCAATCTGGCACATCCGTCCATGCACTCGTGCTCATATCATCCGGATCACGGTCCTTTCTGCGTCTCCGTGCACCCGTCGTACTCGCACTCCAGCCTTTCTTATTCTTCTTTGCATCGCGCACATTCTTAGCTGCGCTGCGTGACGCTCTGCTTGCATGACTGCGCGTGCGCCGAATTGACGCTGTGCGCGTGTTCTGCAGCGTGCCAACCATCATCCAGCTGGACAGTTGGCGTGGGCGCGGGCTCGACGATGCGTCTGGCGTGGAATTGCCGGGCGCGTTAAGTGGAGGGAAGAGTGGCAGATTATGCACAGACTCGGAGCTAGAGGTGCTGGGGCGTGTGGGATCGGCAAGACGTTCCAGTCTTTCAACCGTGGCTTTAGGGATGCCGTGGCGGTTTTTGACCTGGGGCCGGCGGGCAACAGGCGCGTAGATGACCATTTCGGGTCGGGGAGTGAAGTTGCTTCTTGTTGTGACATCGTACGATCCAATCACTCCCGTAGGCGTACTGATGAGTTGCGGCTTGTCAGGGAAAATGGCAAATCCACTGGAGGGACCAGAAGACACGCCAATTATATCACTACCACTAAAGCTGCGCCCGTGGCTTGCATTACCACCAAGTGTTGGTGGAGGATGAATAGACGAAGCACTCCGCAATGGTCCGCCTGCACTCTTGGAAGCCACAGGGACACGAGGAATAGTAAATTGCGAGGTATCAATGTTGAGGTTAAACTGCTGAGCACGAGACGACGAAGCAGCCTGGCTAGAAGCGTTTCGGTTAGGCGAGATGTTAATCTCATTTTCAGAGTCGTTCTTGGGCCATGTGCGGCCGGAAACCGGTTTCCGCTGCGGTGAGTTTTCAAAGTCACGGCTCTGGGACGGCGAAGTTTCTGAAGCGCTGATGCCGGTGGCAGTAGTCGGCTCAGATGGGAACCAGGTTGCTGGAGGATCATAGTCGTCATTGCCACCGGGAGAAAAGGTGCTGGAGCCTGCTGGATAGGCAGATGTTGAAGTAAGAGGCAGTGCAGTCGATGGCCGCTGAGGCATGCTGGGCAACTGCATTTCAGAGCTGAGAATGGCGCCCATAGACGTAGAAAGCATCGTTGGAGCAAGAGTAGAAGTTGAAGTTGACGTCGGGAGCAGAGCCGGAAACAGAATAGGCTTGGGTTGTGTGGTAGCAATCGAAGCTTCTGGCTCAACCGCTGATGCGGTCACAGTCGGAGTGCGATCACGAGACTCGGAGGGGACTGGAGTGTTAGAGATAGAAGCAAGACGAGAAGAAGCAGCAATCACAGCTTCAGCAGCCCCTTGACTGTTTGTTGGGCCTGAGCCACTCAAAATCTCAACGCTCTGGCGAGGAGATGTGTCGTACAAATCTCCCTCAGCAGAAAAGGTTCCCTCGCTCGCCACTGCCTCCAAGCTTTGCGGATTCAAAGCCGACGTTGCAATAGTAGAATCGCTGCGCGTACGAATGTGACTGATTCTACGGCCGTGATTATTCCGTCTATCAGAACCCAAGGGTGCTACCGTCCATGATCGCTGGGGAGAGATGGGAGAAACAGTCAATACAGATGGCGAAGTCGGAATATGAGATGTGCTTGGACTGGAAACCATAGAAAGACTAGATGAAACGCCAGAAGACGTCTGAGGCCGGTTCATAACCGGAACAGGAAGCGGTGAAATGTACGGCTGCCGCAAAAAGTTGGGAACGGCACCCGGATCTTCTTTTTGGTATGGTGGAGGTGGAGGAACCCAGTTGTCTGCGTCACTCTCGTGGGGATGTTCACGGCGGCCATCAGCACGACGATATGTAATGTTGCGCGCCACTGGCTGAAGAGGTCGATGCGCAGCTGCAGTAGCAGCACGGCGCAAAGCATGATTTGAGCGAGGATTTTGCTGCGAGTACGGCGCATCAAACGACTCCCAAGGTGACTCTTCGGCGGCCAGAGCATCACTAGAAAGAGGCTGAGAAGCTCCACTAACCAAGCGACACCGGGGAACAAGCGGATCGTCGTCATCGTCATTGTTTGTTGTTTGAGAAGCGTCGCTGGGAACTGGAAGAGGAGGGATAGCCTGTATATGATGCGAACTGACGGTTCCGTTAGCAGCCGCACACAAAAGAGAGCTCCGAGCTCCGCCATTGTTCCGAGCATTTGTGCGCCGTCTAACAATTGCGACTTCAGTGGCCATATCGCGGACCTCCTCCTGCAAAGGCTCGGGCTTGTTTGTGCCTAGCTCGATCTCAATGGCTTCTGATTTGCCATTGTGAAGACCATAGTCAAAGTCCAAGATGGTAATTCTGCCACCATCCACAAAGTTTATATCATCTTCGTCAATATCAGTCGTAACGCCGCGAGCCGTAATCACAAGACGTTCTCGCAAACGGTTCTTGGATCCATGACCCTCAACAAACTTGACTGTCGAGACTCCCTTGAGCTCTGCTACCTTGAAGCCAGTCACAAACGTATTGGGCTGCTTGTCAAACAACTGCTTCCACTGTGGAATCTTGGACACAGGGCCGGGTGATGATCTGTTTGACACCACACTGTTGTTTCTTCCCGGGCTTCTTGACTGAGACTCGTTGACATCGGCCGGTTTAGGAAGCGCCTCGAGGTCTTCTGGGATACCATATAGCCAGACATCCTTTCCAGAAAACCCAGAAGACACGAGATCACCGTGATAGGTTGAAGCAGACAGCGTGCAAGGCATGAGCTTGGTAGAAACATGTGGTTGGTGTTGCGGAAGAGGTCCGGTAAAGTAGGTAGTGCCGTTTCTCAGGTCGTCGATTCGTACGGCGCGAAAGGTTTCAAAGTTGCGGTCGTAGGTGAAAGTCCATGCGGCTTCCTCATGACTGGTATGCTGGATCAGCACTGAGTGACTGCAGTCACGGCTAGTATTGGGAAACAGAATAGAAGTTGTCCATAATGCACTGTTGCTTTCGCAAGCAGCGCCGGGATCGTAGTAGGGTGCTGTGATTACGACAGTACTAGGTGATGTGGAATTGAGCGTTGTGCCTAGAATTTGGGTGCCATCAAACGAAAATGACAGAGAATCAACAGTATCACACTTGACAGCTCTGCGATCTGTGGAAACCGCATCTGGGTGGAGACTGGAAACTTCAATGCCGCCATCATAGGCAGCAGCGAGCACGGTTCCGCATGGCGACAAGGCAATCGTTCGTGGTTCGTGGTCGAGAATCAGGGAGCGCTTGAGCTTTGGCGGCCGCTGTGTAAGATCGTAAATCACAACCTGCGACTCTGTAACAAGCACAGCCAAGAGAGTGCCATCGTCGGAAACACACGTCGAAACAGGGCGTCTGGCGATTGATAGCTCCCGTACAATTTCAACTTGAGCACCACGTACGTCGATGACGTAGATGCGCGTAGAGTTGTATGCCAAGATGTGATGGCCTTGCGGCGATGGACTAAACTGGAGACCTTCGCCACCAGGCGCAGAAGCAGAGCTGATGGTATTTGAGATGAGTGTGATTTCAGTGGCCGAGGGTCGCAGATAGGCGTCAAACAAGTTGCGCTTGACTTCGAGGTTGAATAGGCGTCGCAAACGCGGTAGATCGTCGTTGGATATTTTTTCGGTGGAGAAGGATTTGTTGCAGGCCATAAAAGAGTAGCATCGTGAAAGCTGCAGGCCATATATGTGAGCTTGCTGCGAGGTGCGGCGCCACTGACTATTTAGCAGTGACAGTGACGCAAAGGTATTTGGGTCGGCAGCAGTGAGGATTCTAAATTGGAGCACAAGAAAAAAAGTTCAGGGTTAGCAGAGGAGAAACAAGCTGGGCTAGGCCATACGGCGCTAGCGAGTAAAGACTGACTGTTGGATAATTTCGGTCGGTAGGCGATGGACTGCCATATCTGATTTTCGATATCGCGACATGTTGTCGGCCAGTGCTGGTGATATGCGATTTGCGGGAGAAGCTGTTGGCAAAGACGAGCTTGAGATGTGAGATTCCGTAGGCGTAGACGCAGGCGCATCACAGGGAATAAAAGCAGGCGCCAATACAGGCGTAGTAGACTGTTGAGCTCCAGGTGCCTGTAACGGCATTGTTTCTGGTGATTAAGCAGACTGGCATAAATTGGAAGTTGAAAAGAGCGATTCGAGCATGGAAGAAAAAAAGAAAAAAAGGATGAACAGACGATAATAATGATAACAAAAGGCGGTTGCTGGAATAGGGGAATAGTCAAGCGCATCAATGGATGAGTTGAATGAAGTTGAATGAATGGGAAGATTGGTGCTGAATAGCAGGCATCGGTTAAGCCTCAAGATGGGGGCCAAGCTCTAGAAGTAGCTGCGTGCAGTTACAAGTTACAGCGCATGAAGTACATACTATGTAGCACCAAAAGCAAATATGCCATATAAACAAGGAAAAGGTTCGTTATGTGTACATACTTGTAGAAACAGCAAATCAACGTCAAGTTTGAATTACATGGAAAAAATTATAAATCACAGTTGGTAAATGAGTAAATGATGCTTGAAGTTATTGGGTCATTATGCGGCACGTCGTCCAGCCTGCCAGATCAAGTTCAGGGTCCAGGGGGGGAGGGGGGGTAATTTAGCAGGGCATTACCGAAACAAGGAGGAGAAGAAGAAGCAGCAGCAAAGAATGAGTTTAGAATAGAGGAACAAAAGAACAGACGGTGATATAAGAGAAAGACTAAAAACCTACAACTATACAAAGCAGCAAGAAGAATGAACGAAGGAAATACAACCAAGGGTTAACACCACAAACACGCTGCTTACTTTGCTTTTACAAAGCCTGATGAGATAAGTCAGAAAATAAAACATTGTGAGAGAGGCACATAATGTAACCAAAAAAGGGAACATGAGGAGAAAATGCATACAAAATCGACTTGGGCCTTGATCAAGCCCCCCGTTCTACAAAGCGTAAGCTGATGACTTTACTTTCAATTCGCAGTTGTGATTTCCTTTTCTCACGACATCATATCATGGAAAACAGCTGGTTTAGTGCCAACTTCAAAGCCCCATTACCAAACTACTTCCAATCTCGCCTTTTATGAACCAAGTCTGCGTTTCTGTTGTTTCTAGGCTGTGCAAACAAGATTTGTCAACCCCAAGTCCCAACTCTTGAATTGCGCAAAAGTTTTGTTATTATCGTTTTCTCCTTGGGCATACAGCCTCGCTTGCTTCACATTCTTTTCTTCAAAATATCAAAACTACAGCTTCTTCTGGATTTACCTGCAACCGCTATTCATGCACGCTTGTATCCCTCCCGTTTTATACAGAAGCAAGTGGCGCTTCTTCTCTCCTGGTAGACAAGCAAAATACTTGCCACTTGTTTTGTTTTTGTTTTTCGTTACAAACAGTGGGATCATAGATTAGTACATATGTCTGTACATGTACAATACATCTTCGAAATGTCAGGCTATTTTGTGATCTTGTCAGACCTGAGAAAACAGAACTACATGTACAGCAAGGTTTGTTATTGATCTTTAAGCAATAACTACTATTTAGCTTGCATGAAGGATGCACATCTGTACATTTTCTATTGCCCTGTTTACTATGTACCTCAGCAACCACTACAGCCCCCTTGTAACTCAAGGAAAGTATCCACCTATTGATCTTTATGCCTGTCACTCCATCACGCTGCTTTGAGATACACAAAAGATATCGAAACTTTATACAGACCTGGTTGGTTTTACCAGCCGAATAAGCCTGAGCATCAGCACGTCAGTCCCTAGGTTCAACATGCATCTTGCCCAACCATAAAACTAAAAGCATATCCTATTGAAGTCGGGATAGGTGGAGCACAATGCCCCAAGCTTAATCTTTGTTCTCGATGCTTGTTTTCTTTGCTGCCTTGTGATTGTACTAGTTGGTGAGTATTCTATATATCTTGTTGCTTTTACTTGTGGCTAGCTTTGCTACAGTACCGTTACTTCGTCGCATTCAAAAAGAGAAGACAAGTTGCATGTAATATATATAGTCTGTTATTCGGAACCTGCCTTTGTATATTTTTGTCATCCAGTACAAGTCTTGACTGGCATAAGAAGCCTGCATATCAGTAATCTTTACAGCAAAAACTCCAGCTTCGTCCCTCCCAGAGAGTCAAGATGGTATCTATATATGTATACTCCATTCAAAGAGAGTAACAAAGATGTGAGGTCGTTGCTATTGTTTCTCACATCCTCAAGCGTACCAATAGAAGCACAAGCATCATATCACAAAGAAACCTACTTCAAAACAAAGAAGTGAAATAAACGGCGAAATATCTTTCAACTTTGGTACACACATATGTTATACATATACTGGTACGTAAGTACTTGGTTTTCATTTCCTTGTTGGTTTTGCATTTTGGTTAGGATCGCTAGACTAAATGTAATAATACATAAGCAAGCGGTCCACTTTTACTGAGGCATTGATTGGTTTGAGTCTGTCTGACAAGGAAACGGCTTTTTCAATGTTGCTAAATATAGAACGCTTCTTCAACCCTGATCATATACTGGACAACCCTAGTATATTCAATAATGTAGTTTGCAACAGGTTTGTACTTTTCAGCTACATATAACTTCCGTTGTTGACTTATTCAAATCCGAAACAGAAAAGACGATCAAAATCTACACCAGGGAGCAAAATCCTTGAAAGCTGTTTGTATCTCCAAGAATGTACTTCTGCGTATGTATCTCGTCTCTTGGATCCCTTTGCCGCCGCCTAATAGTGTTACTACAATACATGTACATAATTGCATACGTACATGCATTGTTTACATGTTGTACTCTGCTCTCCTGGTTGTCTATATCTCTGAATATTGAATGGCGCTCACTTCAAACCGCCATTCATCAGCCACTTCTTACCCTCACCATTTACAAGTACATATACTCTTACTCACATCAAGTAA
Source organism: Thielaviopsis punctulata (assembly GCA_036034705.1). Taxonomy (NCBI): domain Eukaryota; kingdom Fungi; phylum Ascomycota; class Sordariomycetes; order Microascales; family Ceratocystidaceae; genus Thielaviopsis; species Thielaviopsis punctulata. The sequence goes on from CM069897.1 coordinate 2,470,290, forward strand.
ATCAACTTGGCTTGCTTTCTGGCTTGTCTGTTGAGCCGTCTTATGAGTCTGCGAGATTTGGCCAAGCACAATTCGCTTATGCACACTCAAAGGGTGCTGGTCAGCCGGTGTCGTGAAAAGGGGACTTCTTTAGATTGTATATTCATTGGGAGCAGTAGCAACTAGCATAATACAAGTGAGAAAGATAACAGTAGAAAGCCATAATATAGAACAACCTGTAGTTCTGCAGTTCGGCTGGATTTCATAAAATAAACTTCTTGTGTAACGTACAAATACATATGTATACTACTAGATATTGTACCTACTATCCTGAGTGTCAACAACTGAAATTTTAAATGCAAACAAGCAAGTGGTAACCATCTTCCACAAGTTATACACATACCTCCTGATATTGAACAGAGAAAAACAGAACATTTACCTTTATAGATCCTTCACAAAAAAGCCCACAATCTTGGGCCCCGACTCACTCAAATCATCGTACAGATCAAAGTGATTCTTGCCCTTGACAACAAACAATTCCTTATCTCCCTGTGCATTGGCAACAGCATCCTCACTGTAATGCAGAGTATGTGCATTCTCACCAGCGACCATCAATAACGGCCGCGGAGCAATCAAGCGCTGAAATGCAAACGAGTCATAGCTAACCATCAAGTCATAGCTGCTCGGTGGCACACGCTGCGTGCATCGCTCATGCAGACCGCGCTTGGTACCGTAATACTGAGACCCATCCTTGAAGAACGCATCCGCATCTTCTGGGAGATTGCACGCATCAAAAATTTTGGGCGCCTCTTCGGCATCCTTCTCCGCCACGGGGTGGTCAACGCGCCACTGACCCGCTATTTTCAGCGCATCTGCTACTGCCATGGCACTCTCAGACTGGCCCTTGTGCACGCCGCCGTGACGTGTCATATGCCCGACACATGCGGCACTGACTGTAGCCAGAGCGCGGATGCGCGAGTCACTCTGAGCGGCGTAGGATGAATAGCCACCCGACGCGCAGATGCCGACGACGCCGATGCGTTGAGGATCGATGGCAGGGACCCGGGTGGACAGAAAGGTGACGGCAGCTTTGATGTCTTCGATACGCTGGTGCGGATCTTCCAGGCCGCGGGGCAGGCCTGAGCTTTCGCCCTGGTATGCGGCGTCATAGACGAGGGCATAGAAGCCAGCGGCAGAGAGCACGCGAGCATAGTCGGAAGCGGTTTGCTCCTTGACACCGGTCATTGGGTGGGCGATGACGATGGCGGCACCATTTCGTGAAGTTGCAGAAGATTCGGGGGTGTAGAGGTTACCGACAACTTCAAGATTGAAGGAGGGGAATGATACTCTGGTGAAAGACATGGTGAGTTGATGCCAAAAAAGAGGAGAAGGTGGGTTGTAGATGAGGAAGCAAAAGAGAATAAATGTTACGAAACTTCGAGTAGGCTTTGTCTTATATTGGAAAGCTTGGCTTCATGCCTATAATATTAGAAAGCCTTGGCTTAATTAGTACGGACATACTCCGTATATACTGGTAGTACTACTATGTACTTCGTACTAGTAGTATGTACATTTAGCATGTATATACATAAACACGTGACCTTGAAAACTAATATTGCGTGTACAGACTTCTTTTTGTGAGTGCTACGTGCGTTAAGCAACCCCGATCCGGAGCTAGTCGGCACTCGAATCATGGACTTATACGGCAATACATGCGTAAAGTCCGGTGAATATTACGCGCGAAGGATGGGAACAATACAGATAGATTTGGCTTTTCGTAATGACTGCTCTTTTTGGTGCGATGTTCTCAGAATGGCTTCCCTGTTTGCATTGCACTGGAATTGAAGGTTCTAGCACATTAGAATGAGCGGGCTCTGTATTCGACAATTTCTTGATAGGCCTAGCTAGTTCTTGATGACTTGAAAAACTTCCAAAAATTTGATATTTCAACACCAGCTTCAGTACTATCACTTGATTCTGAACATACGGCTTGCATCGTTTTCGCCTTGTGAACAGCTCATAGACAATCTTGAGATTTTCATTATGCGTTTATAGTAAGTGGTTGACGACAAAGTTTAGGAGCCATCCTGACAATACTTATCAACTGCGGAAATGCTCAGCTGATGGCCACCACTTTTTGAATGATGTTCTTTTATATATGTTTAACAGTCATCGATACGTGCATACATATGTATGTACACAGTATGTATATCCCCTGTGTTCTTGACAAGTAAAAAGTTGCTTACAGCATATTGGGTGCCTAGGCACGAATATAGATGATATGAATCGGTCGTCTTCGGGCCTAAAGCTCAAGACACTTGCTGAAGTTCCGATACATCAGGATATCTGAGGTCTGCATTCTCTTCCAGATACTCCATCCACTTCTTTAAAAACAGACTTCCTCTGTATTTTCGTCAAGCGTTTGTTAGCCAATAGATCCTTGTTAATACAGCATGGATTAACTCCTGTAAATCCGCACTGGCAGGACTTAAATCCAGTACATCACTGTACAACATGAAGGTAAGCCGTCCCGGTAAATGGGAACACGTACCTCTTGATCGTTTCCGAGTCACCAATGACTGTTAAGCTGCGCTTCGGTCTTGTCATTGCCACTGTTCATTATTAGAGTTAGTCAGAACATACCGGACATGCAGACAATATTCGCGGTTCAATCGGCTGTAAACTTTGGAAAATATCACGGACTTACCGTTCAACCGCCGCTTCTCTCCCAAAAATCCAACCTCTCCCTGCGGGTTACTGCGTACCAGCGTGACAATAATCGCCTCTTTTTCACGGCCCTGGAATCCGTCTACACTGCCCACTTCAATACCCGCATATTGTTCCTTGAGCGGTGCCAGAAGAGCAACCTGTGCGTTGTACGGCGTGACAATGGCGATTTCTTCAGGCTTCAGACCAGCTCCGACTAAAGCTTTCACGTGACTCTTGACCAATTCTGCCTCCATCTCATTGCTTTTGCTCTCTCCCGTAAGACTACGGATCTTGGGCTTGCCACCACTGCCACTGTCTGCCTCATCCTCGACCTTTTCAGGGAAATCGCCTCCCTGTGTGTCGTAAAATATTACGGGACAGTTGGTTTCATCTGTTTCTTCAACCTCTGAAATCTGACTCAGCAGACGTCCACCGACAGCTTCTGCAGCGACAAGCCTTCCCTCGTATAGCTGGTCTGAAGGAAACCGCATGATAGCCTCGTGCATGCGATACTGCGTCGTCAGCATGCGCTTGATATTAGGCCCATGCAGCTCTAGCATGCGGTCGAACAAAGTCTTTTCAAGACTACCCTTGGGCGCAGGCTTGTCTGCTTCGCCCGCCTTGGCAAGACTGCTTTTAGAGTTGAGTGACTTGATTGTCGGCGGCAACTGCAAATGGTCGCCCGCACAGACTGCCTTGCTGGCCGACAGCAACGGCACCCAACACTGTGCTTCCAGCGCTTGACTAGCCTCATCGATAATTACTACATCGAAGCGCTCGTCACGCAGTTGAAAGCCGCCTGCGCCATGCAGCGTGGCCAGGACAACTTTACTCCCTTTGATCAGATTGGACACGCAGTTGCGTTCGCGTTCACGATACTCCTTGCGCAATTCTTTGAGTTCGCCATAAATTTGCTTGCGCTCGCGTCCTGTGCGGGTCTTGCGAATAGACGCCTGTTTAGCATCCATCTCAGCACGCACATCACGCACAATCGCAGCAGCCTCGGATGTTCGAGTCAGGATCTCAAGTGAATGGTTGAGTACTGTAGGCAAAAGACGGGCGGGATGGCCCAGACGAACCATGGGCACTTTGTAGTGAGCCAGCCGCTCAACAATGTTATCCACAGAGATGTTGGATGGCCCGCAGACAAGGATTCGCTGGTTCCGCTTAATGATTTGCAGAATGAGCTCGATCAGAGTGTGTGTCTTGCCAGTCTGTAGATGCTGCGTTAGTAATCGGAATGCGTTAGGCGTCGGATATACGGGAATCTCTTACACCCGGGGGACCATGAATTAGTGCAATCTCGCGCGAGCCAAGAGCGAATCGAATTGCATCTTTCTGCGAGTCATTTAGGGTCTCATCAACCCACTCAATACTTCCGTCTCCGGACTTGGGGATGATATCGACAGGACTGGGGCTGGAGAGTCCGAAAAGAACACGCATAAAAGGAGTATATTCACCCTCTGACATGCGCTCCATTTTTTCCATTGTTTGCGTCATCCTATACTCCATTAGTAACGCATCAACAGAAATAAACAGCTAAACATACCGCTTGTACGTCACCTCATCCGCCAACTTGACAATCCACAAACGCCCTGTAGGCTCTTCATCCCGCTCCTGGTCCAGAGCTACCGATACTGCACTCCGTGCCGTCTTCGTAACCACACCTCTAACGCCCTTCTTTTCTAAATCCTTTACCTCTCTTTTCTTAGCACTTCCCGCCGGCTGCCCCGCCACCAGCACGATATCCCCCGACCGCAATCCATGGGCGGGCAACTCCGCATCGGCACCGGCAGTTGCCGAGTCTGGCGACAGCTCAAGCACCGTCTTTCCACCTAGGCCGGTGCGCGAATTGGAAATGACAAGATTGGTAATGGCGTAGCCGGCGCGCTGGAGAGCTGTGGGCGTGTGCGAGGAAATTAGGGTTTCGGCTTCAGCCGTCTCGGCGAGAAGTTCGGCAGCTAGCAGCGAAAGCTGCGATTGTGCAAAGGCGGGAATGTTGATTGATTTAGGCGGCATTTTGTCGATATGTGTTGGAGAAAATTAAATGGCGATGGTTGAAAGTGGTTGAAAGTGGGCCGGTTAAGGGTTTGCATAGGCGGTAAGTAGTTATGAATGTAATAGTAGTAGTATATACATATATGCTATGTATTGTACTGAATTTTATGTCGCTTTTTTTTTTTTT
>CM069897.1:2485879-2506430 GCA_036034705.1 Thielaviopsis punctulata
TAACTATAAGGTAGGTATCGGGGGTTACCGAACTTATAGATAGTACCAGCTTCAACAGGAGGTACTAGAGATGTGGAATTTGGACTTACCCTACGGAATTTCTAGGTTACCGGGTTTGGAAGGAGGACACATCAGCTATATATAAAATGGAGGTAGAAAAAGCGGCATCTTCCCGGTCATGAGGAGGGCCCCCGGACTCGAAAGTTGTGCCATGATAGGTAGCAAAGAGGATAAAGATAATACATACACACACAATTATCTTTCCCGTTTTTTTTCCTTTGTTTGGTTCCTCGTTGTGGTAATTCGTGGCTGCCACAGCTTTGGAGGCTGATATGTTATGATGGTCGGTTGCAAGATCTTTGAAGATGACGTAGTATATTCCAACAAATGGGTTGTGATCTCGCTAAACATGCCATGAGTTTCCCTTTTATGTACTGGTATGTATTACGGATTCAACTTTGATAGGGTCTTCGAAACAAGACGGTGGAAAAAATGATTTGACCTTCGAAGCAAACAAGGCATTGAGAAGTTATGGTTATGCGATGTGTGACGCACCTCCGATAGAATTTGAAGCATGTATCCGTACATAAAAACTGTGCGTATCTGGATAAGGATGGATTGTCATCCATCAATCGGTAGCGTTATGTCTAGCAGTCCTTCTATAATAAGCTTACATTGCGAGCCCATTTGTCTGTGGTTGCATTTTTGGTGGCTACGCGTTACCCTACTCGTACCTCATGTGAGGCTCAAAATGTTGCCATTTCTTGCTTAAGCTAACTTTTATAGGCAAGGAATATGAATATACGATTCAGGTACACCTTGCATCAAGCAAGATTTTCTACATACCAGTACTATGTACATACGTACATAGTCGGTTGTAATACATTCATACAATATTTTGATGTGTACTGTGATTAACGGAAGTTCGTTCGGCATGGTAACTTTTGTGTAAAGGATGCAAGGCAAAATACAAATGTGCCATAACCAAAACTGAAAGGCCACGTGCTATCCCAATGAAGAATGGCGCTCAGGATTTATACTGTATACAAGCTATATGCATGCGTATAGTTGTGTGTAGTGGTTAGCAGTACATACATATGTATGTACATATTTCACGTATGTTTATGTAGTTTATGTTATGCAGTCCTTGAATGTGACAAGCTTGATGTTGGAATGATTTACCTGTCACACAACTTAACATTGCTCGTTCAAGAGTACAGCTGGGAGTTAAGGCCGCACTCGAAGTCAAACGAGATAAACATACATATGCTGTTGGTCCCGTGACTTATCACAAAGCATTGTAGGTTGGGTTTGACCGCCATTCATGTAGTATTAGTAAAGTTCATCCCAAACAAGACGATATCAAGAAGTAGTGCTGCTTTGGGCAAGTGCTTGCTGATTTGGTGCAGTGGAAAACTGGAAATGTGAACAAAAGTGAGGAGAGCAAGGTCCATACTGTTGTGCAACACTGAGCGACCACTACCCACCATTAGCTTAACATAAATATCATCCATCCGCCTCGTTTACGGAAGCTGTTGACCGGAACGTCTCCCGACTTCCGGCTGCGGTAAGCGCTGTATATTACAACTATACGTACATACGCAAGTACAATAATATTGATACACGCATATATGTATGTTACGTCTAAATAGTATTGATGGGACTCGTCAGCCTGATAAAAAGCAATTTCTCAGTTTAGGAAGAAGAAAAAATGAAAATATAAAAAACTGCAGAGCAAAAGCAAATAAACGAAGCATAGTGATTTTATTTGGCACCTTATCGGTTAGCCTTTCATGGTGGGTTAAAACTGTCATATAACATATGTATGTGTATGTTTGTACTCAAAGTACATCAGTATCTCACCCGTAAGTTCCGTAAAGGTCTAGGTCTCCCTTGGTTAGTTCCAGAATTACTTTTTACGTGCACTATTTTAGCCAAGGGATACACGACCTCTTGTGATCAGAGCCTGATGAGCATAAATAACAAAACAGGCGAGAGTAAGCTTTGCCATTGTCTAAGCTGAATGTGGCCTTGAATTATTTCTAGTAGCATACCATGTCAAAGGCGCATTATATCCATGTGCCGTCCTTGTCGAGCCGGCACAGTGGGAACGAGGTTGTAACAATGATGATCAAGAGGCGCAGTTAACTTTGAGTGACGCTATTCTGGCTAGCCCGCTATCCGCGGGACAAGGGTCGGAAATGGGCACCTTTTCAAGACAAATTATCACAATCTCGAAACAAACTTCCATACACTTGAAATTATACGAGCATGGGGAACCTCACAGTTGGGCTAGAAGAGTCAGCGACGTATGATATCGGATTTATGGACAAAAGTCTGACCTGTGCCTTTGTGCAAACAGCTACTTGTGCAAACAGTGTTTCCAAGTTGTTTGTTTTGTATGACGGGTGACGGGCGTGGGGTGCATATCGAGTTTTGGGCGATGCGTTGTCGTTAAGATGCAGTATTGCCACTTCAGTATGCATATGTACTACATACGTGCGCACACATATATGTATGTATGTACATACACAAGACTCGGGTTCGCATATATGAACATATCTGCCGGTATGTTGTTCGCATTCAGGCAAGCAGCTAGCCGCTTTAGCTAAGCGCATTGCCAGGTGTCAACCGTTCTCGACTGATTTTTATAATGTTTGATTGCCACGTCTGTGACGGCAGGCCACAAAATGAACCCGTTGTGAAGTTTAATCTGGAAGCACTATCATGCAGACCTAAGTGGTATACATATGTGCATACCTATGTAGTACATGTAGTGCATATGTACATATGTATCTCTTCATGTATCCATAATCCGACGGGCTACTAACCGAAGCTTCTTGTCAAACTATCTACAACCATTGAACATGTCCAGGTTGTACTAGACAACACAGTACTGGCCTGCGTGTGTCTTTATCAACCAACTTGCGCAACTAAATCTTTTTTCTTTTTCTGGCAGAGGCCTACCCAAGTTCGCCACCGTAGCTAGGATCCATGAGTTAGGACATGCAATCCAGCAATTCCAGCTCCCACAAAAAATCCCAGTCAGAGTTGCCAAGGAGGGTAGGGAAAGGATAATAAACAGACCCAACAAAGCATTAGTTCCAAGGCTTGATAGTGTACAGAGTAGGTACATGACTTAGGGAATCAAGTCCGAAAGAATGACAACTTTACCCATCTCTCTATTGCAAGACAACCCCCACAATAAACGCTGTAAGCAAAATGACGCTCCACATCCCTTGAAGTGCCCGTCTTCCTCAGGATTCCAGAAAAGCGTTGCTAAAGTCAGCGCCAGGAATTGCAAGGTGTATTGGCTCTAGCAGCCAAGGGCAACATGTCACGACTCTCCCTTTACTGTGTACTTTAGGGCAAGTGACAAATCATTATCAAAACAAACACATCAAGTCACATTTGAAAAAGTCAAAGAATTCTCAAAAAAGAAAAATTATTGTGCTAAACACTAAGGTAGCAACTAAACTAAAAAAAGCTGGTCCAGTGAAAACGATCAGCAATGTGATGAGAATGCAGTGCTGCTGGTAAAAGCCAGACAAGCAAGCCACATGTGGAAAAAGCATATAGGCAACAAAAAACAGAAGCAGAAAAAGCAGAAAACCTCCAGAAAACAAAGACAATCAAAACGCGCCAGACAGAAAAAGAAAAAAAAAACAATTGGGAGAGCCAGGCTTTTGAAGTCCGCTCTTCCTGTCTTGAGAATCCAGGGCTTTCTTTCAGCGTGAAACAGTAAAGCCAACTGTATAGATGAGTGTATACAAGAGAAAATGTATAAAAATGCAAAAGATAAAAAAAAGGAAATATAAAAAAACCACCGATATGCTTTTGAGAAGGCGGGCAAAAGGGAAAAGGAAAAAGGAAAATGTAACTCTTGGAAGAAACAAAAAATGTATAAACGAAGTCGTAAAGTCGTCACCGTCTTCTAAGAAGCAGCTCTAATCAAGCAGCAGCGCAAAAAGAGAAGAGAAGAGACAATGAAAATATAAAAGAGTGAAAGAAGAGGAGGAAGTCTATAGAGTAACAAAAAAAAGAGTAAAAAAAATGATGCGGATGTTCTCTTCAAAGGGTGTGTTCTTCGTTTTGCTTAATCGCTGCGCTTGCGCTTCTTCTTGTCGGCGCCATTGTCAACCTGAACAGACGCCATCTCTGAAGGCATAGTGAAGAGGACCTTGCCGTAGGCAGAAAAGTCCTGTTGAGGCTGAACCTGACCAGCAGCTACACCAGCCAGCATGGGTGAGTACAAACGCGCATCGTGCTCGTCAATGAGATCCATAACAATGGCACCAGAGCCGTGTGTGCGGGCGTGCTGAGCCAGGTTGTCCGAGCGCGAGAACTTCTTGCCACAGTCGTTGCACTCAAAGGGCTTCTCCTGTGTGTGCAACGAGCGGTAGTGGCGCTTCAGGTGCTCCTGGCGACGGAAGCGGCGGTTGCACAGGTCACAGACAAAGGTTTTGGAAGGGTCCTCAGTCAGAGACTGCTTGCGGCCACGGCGAGAAGTAGGAGCAGGGACGGGAGTAGACTCGCACGAGGTCTCGGAAGCAGAGGGGGCAGAAGCCATGGGAGAGGAGCAGGACTGGGCCTCGACCTCAGGCGAGACACGCAGAGAGCTGGGCTCGCTGGTAGGAGGCGAAGGCAGAGCGGCAGACAGCACGGGAGAGGGGCTAGAGGTCTTGACACGCTTGGAACGGTGGTTTTCGCACTCAGTCTCGGAGATGGACGAGAGGAAGCCACCAAAGCTTTCATCGTCAAAGAAACCGTTGCTCAGCGAGACAATGGACGAGCCAGTGCAAGCGCGTGATCTGCGGCTCTCGATGCCAGACTCCATGCGCAGCGTGTCAAAATCAAACTCGGAGGGCTCCAGCTCAAACGGCATGGAAGCGTTGTTGGAAAGGTACTCGAATGACGAGTCAAGAGGGGACTTGGAGAACTCTTCGCTCTCAATGATGTCAAAGGAAGTAGGCATCTCAGGCGAGGAGATGGAGCCAGAGTCAGACATGACGGTCAGGTTTCTGGGGTCCAGGAACTGGTGAGTGAGCTCTTGGTGGGGAGGAGAAGGCGACTGGCTGGGGGGAGACAGAGAAGGGCACGAAGTCATAGATGGAGAAGCGTGCGAGTGCATGAAGCCTGAGTTGTTAGCCAGTAATACTAATTAATGAGCTCGAGAAACAGACATACCAGAAGGAGTGTGAGGAGGAGAGAGGTGGTGGAGCCACTCAGTTGTGTCCATGCACATCAGAGGGTTGATGAGCATCTCGTTGCCAGGGCTGCCCATCACGCTGCCGGCCATGGAGAGAGGAGTTGAAGGAGTCTCGCAGAAAGGGGTCTCCATAACCATAGCCTTGGACAGGAGGGGCATGGCGGGGGCATTGCTGTACAGAGTAGGAGGAACTGTTTGAGGAGAGCAAGCAGAGCTTGGCCTGGGGTATGTGGGAGTGATGGGCATGCCCGTGTAGGGGTGCATAGAAATCTGCTTATGGTCCAAGGTGAAGTAGCTCATTTGGCCCATGGCGTTCAAAGACGTGGACTCCATTGTGAATGTGTAGAGATGTTTGTTGGTGGTGAGAGAGAAGAGTTGTAGAGGCGGTCCTGAAATACCAGCCAGAGAGCACAAGAAGAACAAGGTGAAGATAGAAGTGCAGAGAGAGGTAAGAGTAGATAGTAGATAGACGACGAAGGAGATATATAAAAGATAAGGTCTCGTGAAGCAGTAGCCGTATGTATGTATATGGAATGAATGCCTGTATATATCTAAGAAGTAAACGATGCAAAGAATACAAAAAGAGGAAGTATGTATATAAAGATGATGGGATAGAAGTGAATGTGAATAATAAGACAGTTCAAGAGGTCCAAGGAAGAAGGGGAACGTGGAGGTCTAAATACGTATTGGTCGATTGAAGTAGAGAAGCATTGGCAACTTAGTACATAGCATGAAATTATTGTGTGTATGTACATAGAGCCTGTTGCTCGAAACAAGAACTGTAAAATACGATAAATAGAGGAAAATTAGAAAATAAAAATAAAAAATAAAACAAAAATAAAATAAAAAAGAGAAAATAAAACAATCAATTCGACAGTGCCAACTCGCTTGCGTATGAAGGAGGATGAATAAAATACTCATTTATTTTATCGCGTCAGGACTAGAAAAAGAAAATCAAGGGAATTTATTGAATAAAATAAAAAGACCAGCAGAGAAAAAAGTCCTTTTTGAGTCGAATTAATCGACTTTTTTGGGGGGGGGGACAGGGATTAACGATAAATCACATAAAACTTCGCCATCTATTTCCCTAGTATATTATGTATGTATACCAGTACATACATACATACATACATACATACATACCCTACATACTGGTAGTAGCAGAGCAAGCAATAACCAAATGGCCCAAGGTACTTACTGGGCCAATGTATGTACTCACTACCTCTATTGTCTTCGCTCTTACATACATACTTATGCCAGTTCAGTTACCCTATACCGCTAGCTCACTTTCCAAAGCTATCACCAATTCCAGTATTATCGGGTTGTTCCATCTATCTTTCTTCTTCTCGCTCCTGTTTTACTATACCTGTGCTTTGCTCTCGCCTCTCTCTTCCATTGTAGTCTTTGTTCTTTTGCTCGTTCATCTTTCCGGTCATCTTTGTTTTCTGTCTTCTATTCTCCTTGTCCTCACCTTCTCTCCCCCTCCCTCTCTTTCTATGTTCCCTCTCTTCCTCTTCTGCTCTTCCTCCTCCTCCTCTGCTTGTTATTCACCTTTCTATCTCTACCATGGTGCTCGCCATCACAGGAACCCTCACTCTTTCAGTCTCTGCCTTTCTTTCATCATGCTGTCTTAGCTCCTCGCTGTCTCTCTTTTTTCACGCCCTCTCGTTTTATATTGCTTCCCAACGCTCTCTGCCTCGCTCCCGTTACTTGCAACTTGTCTTTGTTTTCTTTGTCACATTTGAAAAGGCGTCCTCTTTTGTAGTTTTGCCCTCTTACACTATCAAGCCTACTTGTGTAGTCAATATGTTGTCCACCAATGTCGTACACATATCACAAACACATATACACACATACATTTCTGCATACATACCTACATACATACATACATACATACATATGTATGTCTGTATGCCGTAAAAATCCCCGTAGCCATATATATTCTTGCATTGTACCGCATAGCACAGCATTGCATAGACACCAGCATCATCTGGACCCCTACCAAGTCTGTGGCTGTGGTACAAGTTTATCTTTCGTTCACTATTCTTAAACTCTCGTTATGGCTGGGTTTGTCGTTCGTCCTATCCTTCTTGCTTCTGCTCCCTGCCTACGATTATGCCAGAGTCATGATTCCACATGTGTTTGGTCCATGTCTTGCTCTACACACCAGCCTTCTCGACCTTCTCACTTAAGCTGTCGACATGTCTGTGTAGAGTCAGTAAGTCGTCATCCGAGGAGCTTTTTCTTTTCTTTTTTTTTTTTCTTTTCTGGCGTTCATTTTTGCAATAGAGAGTCTATGTAGGTTCCAAGATTTAATCGGTGAAGATAAACCTGTGTATGGCGTACCTATCAAAGTACAGAGATATATGCGCCGCCCTCTCTGATTCCTTTGCTCATCACTAAATCTTTTCTCGCACTTGCACGAATTTTAGGCTCCTATTTTCCTCCAACCTGTCTGTCACTAGATGCACTTTGCCTTTTCATAGGTCTATGTACGTAGTACGTATCGCCCACTCATTTCTCCACTCATTAAGCACGATGTGATCAATAGTCTTAGCCTTTTCCTTTTCATTTTTCACAACGTGGCGCTTAGTTATGTTTTCTTCTGTTTCGTGGATCACATTGTCATTGTCTGAAACACCCTCAGTAATATCAAGTCACAAAAGAAAAAAGTTGGTGCTGGTACCATCAGTTGCACTCGTAGTCCTGGCATTTCAGTCATCACACTGTCTGTTCACCACACTGTCTGTTCACTTAAGAGGGATAAAAAACTGTAAATCTCAACAATTATCTTAAACTATCACCACTGAAAAGACAATACATACATATTTGACAGCACAATCTGCGACGCATGGCATTTCTCTCGCAAAGGTCATACATACCACCGGTTGGAATAAGGTTGTTTGTATTATGGATGGATGGAAATGGATGTGTTCCTTTTACTTTTATAAATATATATGTCTCTGCGTTTGTTCACCTCAGGGAGCCACGTCGCAGTTAATGCAATGCCAGCAACAGGCGTCATTGTTAGTATTCAATTGCCGTATTAACACAATTCGTCGTCTTCTTGTTATCATCAACTTTGACTTTGTTGGTCCATGTTACGAGCATTTTCGGGAGCTTCAACTACACCTCAGCAAAGACCATTAGAAAATGCATTGAGATGGCGTATTTTGTTACAGGCTTTTGAGTATTCTTATGCAACACAAAAGGCACACTCGCATCAAGCCCCATTACTTTGGGGTAGAGAAATACGAAAGGCGATAGACAGTTACATAGTAGATAGTAGAAAAAGGTGTCGGTATGATACTTCCCTGCTAAGCCATGGTACAAATGCATATGTACATACATATTGTTTTTTATATGTATGTATATGTAGTACCACATGTACTACATAGTATAATATCTTGATGTATGCTAACTAGCAAAGTACTTCATTCATACAAGTACATAAAGCCAAGTTGCAAGGCCTTGCAAAACCCTGGTTGTAAGTGGGGTATCAAAAGCAGGTACTTCGTCCATTGTAGTATAAAATAAAGCACGACATTAATTTATGTATGTGGTTTAGTATTAGGGAATATACGTATGATATATACAATTCTCATATTCCACAGGCGCTAAGAAACACCAGAATCATCAGCAAGAACTCAGCATGCCACTTGTAGGCATCTTTCTTGTTTTTGAAAATCCTGAGGCGGTATTTGTGTGTTGTGTCGAAGGGGGAGCACTATGAGTGACAAGACAGAAAAGTTAATATGTACTGTATCTAGCTTCACTTATCAAGCTGTGTTGTTTGGAGGTTTTTGACTTGCACTTGTATATCATAGCGCAACTGCAGTCTCCCGTTTGTACTTGTATGCATGCACATACATATGTGCATGTTGTCTTTGATTTTTTATTGATGAATCATTCAATCACAGCCCAGATTTCACTGACTCTTAACGCTGAACCAATGTTGATACTGCCCACCATTGCAACAATTGGCCATTGCAAAATGGCTTGTACTTGCATATTAAGGAAAAGAAGACACCTCAGCTGTGACTGTGTGCGGCAACGGAAAATTAATGCCGTGATTGGCTGGTCTATTCTAATAGAAATTTGAGGTGATACTTGAACCTAAAACTGACGTGGAACTTGAGCTAGAACTTAAGGGTTATGGGGAATTAGGGTTAGTAGTGAATCACTGCTAGAAGGTAAGAATCTATGCATGCATAATCTGATATGTATGTATATGCTGCAAGCTGCAGTAGCAAAAAGTCGGTAAGGGACAAGTCTGCTATCAATAAAAAGAGTCTGCTATCCGATAGCATAAATATTACTACTGTATCGTTTTTTATTCTTTTTTAAAATTTGCACAAGTAAAATTTATGCAAGAAACACCAAGTAACATCCGGGGTTGTCCGTTGTGCATAAGGCCTGGGCTACATATATACTACGTATGTAACAAATAAAGAGCAGGACTTCGCTACTACAAAGTTAATACGATGTTGCTAGCTACGTAGTATGTACATAACTAAACGGAGAAGAAATAGAAAGGCCCCTCTGAAAGGTTTGTCTTACCCCCAACAATCAATATTCGGGAGTTGGGTTAACGCCCGACTTACGGTTGCGTTATCCTATAGAATTAGCTTGTTGTTGCTTGCATACCTCAAAGCCCGAGACAATCTTTTAGCAAGCACAGCATTTGCTTGCACAACATGAAAAATAAAATGGGGATGAGTAACAGGCTCGTTAGGCTTATTGAATAAGTACACGCTGTACACGCTTGATTCAAATATGGAATCAAAAGAGAAGCTTTTTGCCATATTTTGGCCACTGCTATTTTCATTTGTCCAGCACGAACTTGGGTGTATGGTTTTCCTAAACAAGCGTTGTACATAGAATCCATCATTGGCCAACTTGAAAGTACCTTGTCCAGAACAGTGGCAAGAATCAACAGATGAATTAATGGTTTGCCATCTCTAGTTCTTGACATATATAACAAAGGGCCTTGAGGAACGAAGGACAGGAGGGGGCAAAGGAAATGATGCATTTCTGTACATATCTACTCCGTATGTATGTGTGTATGTATGTATGTACTACGGACGCAGTTTTGTATGTTAATACGCGAACAAGAACTTCCCAGGGCCCATGACCAATAGGATCTTCTAAGGTTTTGGGTTGAACAATAACCCCAAGGTAGTGCAAATGACCTATTTGACCAATAGGGGTAGCCGTCTTGCCAAATGGGTGGTTTTGAATCTTGTCTTACCACGGGACATCAAGAGTTGGACAATAACGCCCAACTCTGGCAGGTGTTCTATACGGCTTCGAAAGCCTGAAAAACAGCTCTTGTAGAACGTTACCTCAGTTCATCTTTTCTTCTTGCTTTTTATCTCGTCATTTCATCCTGATCCCAAAATCCAGCCAACCTAAGCAAGTCTCGACCCATGAAGGAATATCAAGGAATATCAAAGCCCGAAGACGAAGACAACAAATCAAGAAAATATGATAAACCGATCTCATAACAGTCATGTGCTGCATCATCGAACTAACTTGATAGCTTGATAGTTGTCAGACAAAACGCATAGCAAAATAAACAAAGCCTGGCCAAGTGTCGGGGAAGATTCCTTTATTTGAGGACTAGCATACATACATATGTACATAGTCCATTACACACTGCACCATGCGTCCGAAAAGCCAGCAAAGCATTATTTCTCGATTCTTTCAACTTCAGAACTTCAACTTGCATGCATATCGTGATGCAACATCTTGTTGTAAGTTTTCAATGTCTTTTTCCTGCATCGCTAAAAAGACCAAGTATGGATTAGAGTCTACGACATTGCGTGTCTGACACAAAGCAAGTATGTATGTATGTATGTATGTACATATGCACATATATGTATACTTGTTAAATATTAACTTCAAGTTTATACCTGAGTGGATACGGGTCGCAATATTGAGATATTCATAACCCATTGGTATTTAGCAGGGCCTCTAGTCACAGCCGCTCTGTATGTACGTAGTAGTATGTAGTACAATACACACACCTCTTTTTAACATCATTTTCCAAGTGTCGAAACTGCTCTGTATAGCAACCATAGCAGCACAGTCTTTGTACATGTACACATACATAACTTGCCTTTGTTTGTATGTACGTACATACGTATCAAGCGATATATATAAACAAAAAGGTAGGGATGCATGTATGTACATATATACATCTTCTCAAGGGCGAGATCGGTTTCTGTATGCAGGAATTGTCGATCAATAACCGCGTTATGAATCCTAAAGTTTCTTGGGCTCTGAAGCCTGAGCCAAAACGATAACGACAACTCATCACTGACACCAACAAAGAATACATCTACAATGACAGAAAACGCTGCAAGTAGTATACCCAGAATGGCAAAGACAAGAAGTAGCGGTCTGGAATGGACTGTAAAAGACAACCGTATGCGATGTTGATAGTATTGGTATAGCTGAGACTTTGTGTTTGGTGAGGGAAGACAAGAAGCATGACACGACAAGTGCCTGTGAGTTGCTACTGCAGATAATGAGGACAAACACGCATAAATGCCTACAAACATGCATGCATACAATTGCATCGTACATATAATGTTATAGGAAGCACTTGGAGAGAGGATCCTATTTGGAGGATCTAACGTGGGGTTGTATGTACATACATACATAATACATACTAAGTTATGTATTCTGTATGTTGTGTTGTAAGGTGTTGTTGTAAGGTGCTTGGGAAACATGAAAACAACCCAAACTAATGACCCGTTAGTAACGAATGAGGAAAGTATATACAGCAGAGTCTATAGAGCACTACGTACATACATGTTTTGTCGTAATTCAAAAATTAGCAGGCATGTCTTTTCGACGACTTTCTCTTGGTTTTTTTTTTTTTTTTTTTTTTTCTCTGTCTTTTGTCCCTACTGATGACATAATAAGAAGACATGGCTATAATGACTGGAAACACTTCTATTAACCTGGCTTCAAGTCGTCATTTTTTATAAACAAATGTATGTATATATTTTTTTTCTCTCTAATGCATACCTGCCTAACTCTAATGCATGTACGAACTGGCATAGTATAAAATAAAGTGGTATTTGGATGAACTCCTGCATTTTAAACTCAACCTAAACTCGTTATTTCAACAAATTCGTAAATGGGAGCATAACATATGCATTCTGGATGTACTTGTACGTCTCTGAACTATCAAGTTACATTATTGTTAGAGGGAGGTACATATGGTATGCACATAGCTATAAAAGCAACAGCAAAAGCTTTTGTGTAATGGGATGAAGTGCTGGCCATGAAGTTATGTATTTAATATATTCGTATGCACTAGGGTACGTAGTAGGTACATACCACTATGCACATAACCTGTTTTCCAATATTATTCGTCCAGGGACCAATTTTGTCCTTGTAGGTATGTGCATACATACATACAAAAAATGTACATATTCACATATGTACATAAAAGTACATGTATGTATGTACTTGTTATGCATGCATTCTAAGAAGTTGCACCGGCCCGCCTTTAAGATATTGCCTTAGGCTTTCTTTTGATCGTGACTACTAAGCCAAAATAACAAACTCCCTTTGTTCTCTCGCCATCGCTACGGCCCGATACCGTCGCTTCCCATTCCAACTGCTTGATAAGCCTTGTTAGGACCTTTGTACATACATGTTGACTTGGATCCAACACTAGCATTTATTTTATTACCTGCCAGGCTGTTCCTTGCTACTTGAGAGCTTTTAGGGTCTTATTGTTTTCCAGCAACGTTTTGATCCTCTTACAGAACTAAGTTTCTCAAGTTAGTAGTGTATTCGAAGTAACTGCTAACACACTAAGTGATACCTTCTCATGAGTCAAGCAACTCGTACGATACATTGGATCAAGGAAAACTTTAAACAGGATCACGCTGGCACTTTCTGACATTTTGTTAATCTCAGTTTACAGACTAAAATCTTTGGACGGAGGGCTTTGCTTAGCACTAGCTTTGAGTTTCTTACGCCTGCCATTACGTATGTGAATGTATGTGCTTTGGACACAATAGCTGACGGTTTCCCTTAATATGTGTAATTCCTTGATTCTTTCTATGTATGTACGTATGTATTACAAAAACAATCCATATCCTTAATATCCTTAATCTCCTTGTCTTGTACCTACATATAGCTGAGTAGGGTTTCATTCCTTTGTTATTCTTCTCGTTTCCTAAATTTTACACCGAACCAGGATATACATAGTACCGCTTGCTTCCACACCTATCCGGACCTTGTAAACCCACTTTTTAATAACAAGTTACGAACCTGAACCTTGGAAGGGAAGATGTACATACCATACCATACCATACGTATGTATACATGTGTATGTACTTACTTGTATACCCTATTACTTTTGTGCTATCTTGAACGAACAAGTCCTTGTCTCCATGTCCGATTGTTAGTAGACGGCCCACTAACGTGCCATAACAAGTATCAAAGCCGTATGAGAAACGTGGGCTTACTTCAAAACGAGATTTACGGATATGACCATAGGCGTCACCTTAACTAGTTAGTCATGGAAACTCTAATTTTCTCACGAATCTCTTTTGACGTTTGATAGCTTTCAAAAGGCCTTACAGTTAATGTCGTGTGTTACATAGTCTGTATCTTGATGTCAAGCGATACAGGCTGAGTTTCTGGCCCATTAATATATATATATATATATTTCCCTTTTCCCAAAATCTACAACCGCCTTTTGAGTTGTAGCCGGCGCTAAACTTAAGCGTGAAGTTATAGTGATGAGCATCTGCGTACATACTACTAGCAAATTCAGACTTTTCTCTAATTGCATGCTTTAACTCAATGCCAAGCTGTTAACTGGTACGCCAATTCCTCTCAATCGTTGTTAATTCATTTTCTCTGTGCGCAAGTTAACCAAAAAAACAAAAGGCATCCATGACCCAAACTCTTTACTATCATCGTCATGGTCGCATGTGCAACTTCGTCCATTATTTTTCGTATATTGGGATGCGTGCTTTCTAGGTATGCCGGATAATCCTAGCTTACATGTATTCCAATACCTCCAGTGGTAAATCACAGACCTTTGTGTATATGAAATGCCCTTTCTTCTTTCTTGTTCCCGATTTCTACAAGTAGATTCATTGGTATAGATTTCCCTTTCTCGGTCCTGGGCCCAAGTCAAACCGTGGGACTTGAGTTGCTGGCTAACTAGGTACAAGGAAATGGCGACTGCTTACTTACACGCTAAACCACTGGACTGTTATCTTAGGCCTGTAAGTTAAGATTTGTCTCCATCTTATGTACAAGTAGTTACAAGATTTAGAAAAACAAGCCGCTTTCAATGACTTCCATGACGGATTTTCTGGGGACTTGGAGGCTATCCCTTACACTGTAACCCAGACATTAACCCATGCCATCTGGTTTTCTGGTATTTTCTGTTCTGGGTAATTTTGTTCTCGTCTCTCGACAAACTGACGAGAAACGGACAAATGAGATTGTGCAGTTAATTCGCTAAAAGCTTCTGGAATACAAGGGGTTTAGTAAGTCAGTTGGTGTAGTAAGCACTAATAGCAAAGATACTGCCTATAAAGTACAAGACTAACGCAAGGGATAACGTATGTAGTATGTACATAGTATATATACATACACAATGTCCTTGCTTAGGTCAAGCGAAAACAGATGCATATGTATGAAGACATACATATACCGTGACATGGTATTCTTGTATTATGTACACAGAAACAAATTATGTACTTGTATACGTATACGTATGTATATCATCATTAGCTATCGGAATATGTACACCAGGTAAGCATGGAAATACAACCCGCATAGCATGCTGTACTGAGGCGGTGAAGCGTTCCATTTCTTTTCTCTCAAAACCTGCTGAGTCTACAAGTACTAGACTATACTACTACATCCATACTTGTATGTAATTACACACTCTTATTTTCGTAGCTTTTTCACCGCACAAGTATACGTAGATTTCTTTGTTCTTTGAACTTACCCACCTTCTTGATTAATGCATGCATGTCCATTTCCTCTGCGTCCTACCCAACCCACCACGTACATGTTGCCGTTACATTCATATGCATGCTGTGCCTTCATATGTACATAACTTACTTTTGTCACCGCCTCTTCTTTTACATCTATGTTTTCTTAGACATCTTCAACTAAACTTCGCTTCAGCACTTGTTAAATCTCAAGCTTGGCTAATCAGACTTGAACTGCATCACTAAGTTAGGAATGGGTAATCGCTACATTGATAGACATGATGTATCATTGCTGGTGAGGAAAACCATGAGATGTTGATGCAGGACTACCAACCAAGAAAGATACCCTGTAAGTCGATGCAATCATTTCCTTATTACAACCTTGATTTTGACTCTATCAACGGATTTCTGTTAAATAGGGTTTTAACTACTACTTGAGTGTGATGTACTGGTAAAGCTCAATCTCACTTCTCAATACAAGCTACCTACGTACATAGTACAAACATACATAGTACGTACCTGTATATTATAGATATTATACACAACGTTACTGCGTATGCCGCATACAAACTTGTAACTAAAAGCCCCACAAACGAATCCAGGAACACTTTTTTTTTTTGCTGTCAGGTTTTCTTTTCGGCTTTCCCTACTTCTATTCTTCTCTCCTTCTTTTCCTTCTATTGCATGACCCAAGGGCAGGGTATGGGGGCCGCCTTGCACAGGGGGGTCATATACCCCTGACCTATAATCAACGCAAAAGACTGGAATTTTGAAGCACCGGATGATTCCTCCGGTACGTGGGTAGCCCATGTCATTCAACGAAAGCCCAAGAAACAAGTACGGGAGTTGTTAAAAGTCTCGCAACCCACAGGAACGAAAACTTGGGGGGGGGAAGCGTTTTAATGAATGGGCTGGGGCCGAGGGTTAGGGTTGTAGATCAATCCTGTCGTACTGAATTTTTGCTTTGTCCGTTCCTCTTTGTCTGTGCCGAGGAGTTTTCGGTGGCTTCCTGACATTGTGCATAACGCCGGTGAGACCGCTGAGGGCCTTTTTCTTGCGGCTGAAATGTTAGTAAAAACAAATGTACATATGGACGAGTACATCCAAGTATTATGTAATATATTTTCAAGCATATATTTATGTAAAACATCATTGTTTCAATGATATACCGCGTGCATATTGACTGTATACAATTGTATGTACATTGCTTGCTCCAACTACGTATCTCTCTACACGACGATCAAGGCATTATCAACCGAGCTTTGTTGCTGATTTTGGTTTGAAATTCTCATGTCCGTCCTGAATCCGTATATCCCCTTCATTATGGTTTGTCCGCATTATCTTGCTCCTCTTGTCTCAATTATATGCAGCACTCCAAAGAAGCTGGGATGTCCATAAATCGGTGGTGTTTTGAACGCCGACCCTGCCTTTCTGTTCTATCAATATTATCCTTATTCCTTTGCATGCAATATGCCTACCAGTACAAGTAGTGACCAAGATCGTCTTGACCCTAGCATTCTTCCTTCGCTTCCTGGTGCCCCGGAAGCAAAAGATTGAAGGTTGAGGGAAACCTTATAACGTTGTCTCTAAATTCAGAGGGCTGGCAATGCATGTCTTTCGAGTGCATCGGGGCCGAATGTGAAAAGGTGCATACGACGTTCAAAACCCCCTTGTAGGCAGACTCCGCCACTTTGAACAAAACCCATCCCACCTGTCACCAGTCTGAGAGTACTTGTAAGTTTCCCCTGCCTTGTAAGATATCCGATGTTAACTGCAGTTATACATACATACAAGCTTTTGACGCTAGCTCATGACATTGCACAATATGCGTAAGGATGTTTGACGGGTTGAATACACGGCTTATTCCCTGTTGATGAGTCTCAGAATTGGTGTGAGCTATTATTTTTTGTTCTTCTATTGTTCTCTATTCAGGGGCCATTTTGCGGTCTGGCAGTAAGCTGTCAAGTTGTAAACTTGTAAAGAAGCATAAGAATAACAAAAGCCAGGCAAGTTGGCGATCACCTCACCAACTTATCAGTTGACGCTAGTTTGCCGAACTTCATCTTGTCGGTCAGGTGAGGCCGAATATAACTTACAAAGTGCCTAAATGTTCAGCTTTAAGCCAATAGTTCCTTCTTTTGACACCACGATTTGCATGCCATGATTCTTTTTTCACATTATTGTATTTGTATAGTAAATCAAGTCGTTGAGTCTTATTAGCATGGCTTCTTCGTATAGCCGAAAACTTTGCGATGAACTTCTGTCAACGCAAGTCGAATCTAATCAATCTCGGGGCACAAGTAAGAGGCGTGGTTATGGTAAGTTTTGCACTAAAAGTTTACTGCATACGAGTACATACATACATATATACATACATAGTGGTTCAGCCTTTCTGTCATCTATGTAGAATTGCAGTTAGCGCAGTTGTTTTCTTCTCCTTTTTACAGGGCTGGGCTTGCTTGTTTGTGGGGAGAGCACAAAGGCTTAAAGGTGGCCAAACAATTCCTAAAGCAATCAATCACCGCCCTTTGTTCGCCTAAACTAAGCAGCTTTGTGTAAACAGGCGGTGGATAAAAAAGAAGGTGGCGCAACAAAAACTGCAGACTTTACCCACTAATTCTGCACTTGCACTCCACTACTATTTGCACAGTATGTATGCGTA
Organism: Thielaviopsis punctulata; assembly: GCA_036034705.1. Lineage (NCBI taxonomy): Eukaryota > Fungi > Ascomycota > Sordariomycetes > Microascales > Ceratocystidaceae > Thielaviopsis > Thielaviopsis punctulata. Next base: position 2,503,737 of record CM069897.1, read on the forward strand.
CATACGCTCTAAGTTCTGACGGCCTTTACGAACAATGTGGCGAATCAAGTAAGAATGGCGCTACGAAGCTTTTTTTTTTTTCTTTTTTTCGGTGAGCCCTTCTGCAGGCGGTGACGAGCTCTGTCTGTAAGGTTTCACCAAACCTTCTATCAAGCAAATTTGGCGTCGGGCGTGTTGAAGGCCCACCGCCTCTCATTGATCAATCTTGCCAGGGCCCCTTGGTACTGTTTATTTCTTTGGTATATGGTGTGCACTACTTGTATACATATGTGTACGGCGAAATCAAAGTACATAACAATACATACTCTGTAAATGCATGCTAAAGTTTGGTCTTTTTTTTTTTTTTTTTACACGGCCTACCAGAAATTGAAGTATATATAATACCATAATGGTACATCATATATACTTCAATCTCTGGTAGGCCGTGTAAAAAACAAAACACACAAATACATACAGTGTACGTAATATACATACACAGTATTGTACATACACACTGGATGATCTCATTTTGTGATTGTTTCCGTGTTCAGCAAAGTCTGACACCGTGAATTACATCTGATTCGTCAGTCCCCCATAGCATGGCGAACGTTCTACGGAGTACATTTGTATTACCTTTTTGAACCTATGTACTACAAAGTATGATGCATTCATTGCGTATATCTTGGCCGTATGTATTAAAGTTTTGTCCCACGATACTTGAGATCAATTCTGAATCCGGCCGCCCGTTCATTACTTTCTCTAAATATTCCTTGATTTTGTTCTGTTTTTTTCTGTGGTGCTATACGGCCTTTAGATTACACCCACAGTAAAAGTCAGAAAGACTGGGCAAAAAGAACTTTTTCTCGATAAAGGCTCAGGAACATGACTTTGGCACGCAGATACATATACAAGTACATCAGAAAGAGCTATCTCTATACTTCAGATTGCTACCGTTTCGCTTTTATGCCACTTACTGAGGGGCATTGAACCAGATGCTCTTTCGCCACATCAAGTCATGGCTGTTATCTTATCTCTCTATATGTATTGTGTCAGTGACTAGATAAACCAAATAAGTACATTTGTATTATGGACAGGATCGCACTACCCCCGTCAAACAACTCAAACTTGCAGAGATCAGAGCAAGCAGTGCGCATGTAATGCCATTTTTCGGCACTAGCAGCAGGGTTTGCATTGGTGGTGTTGTTGTACGTACAGAAGGACTGGCCTTCAACTACGGCCCCGGCGAATTTTGATATGGCCGTCGTCTCGGCCAGACGTACCCAAATCGGTACTTGTGGGCTCAAACTGCATCACGAGTCGAGTTAATCGTTGTACCCCTCCGTTTCTTAGCTTGCCGTTATTCTGAGGTGTGCGGGCCAGAAATCGAGCTACATAATAGGGCGATGGATATAAAAGCCTTTTTTGGCAGAGGATGACGATGATCACAAGAATCTCAACTTTCTCATTGCGAAAAGCCAAAAGTCCATTGCAACAATCAATGCTTCGAACCCATCGGGTATGCAGAAACGTTCCTTAGCGGTGACCCGGGGAAATACTTCGTTTCTGCCAACCCACAAATAACCCCAGAAGGTTTGGGCTGCAATTCGCTCTCCGCCTTCGGTTCTGGTACAAGCCCTGTACGTTCCAGGCTACGCTTACCTTTTCAATCCACTTTTACTGTGTCAATTCAATGCCTCCATTGTGTGTCCCCGCATGCCAACACACAGCTGCAGCATCTTTGTGTTCTTTTTTTTTTTTTTTTTACTACACCGACATCAAGAGGTTTACTATACATACATACATACCATACAATACGTGCATATATACCGTACATGCATATCTGCATCCAAGGTATACATACCATTACAAAGTAAGCTTACATACGTAGTATATAGCTCGGCTAAAAACCCTTAACAGAGCTTGTATGGAGTCCCGACATGGGTTGGATACATGCTACCTACCAACCTGCCATCCAAGTTTTCCAGCCTCGTTATGACAAAGATACGGTGTGCAAGTATGTATGTTTGTATGTGTACCTCTGCCACATATCACAAGGAATCAGACGGGAGTAACCTTGGCGATCAACGCTGGACAGTTTGTGTCCAGGGCCAAAGCCTTTTGTTCATTGAATGACGCTACACTGTTACAAGTGACGATGTGACAGCGCAACAGCCGATAGCATATCAGCCCAGGACTGGAAAGAATCATACTGGATGCAATATCAGATGTGCGTAACCGGGATCCTTTTCGGTGTATTTCTTTGTAGTTGATTTTTTGAAGTTTTTTTTTTATTCATTACTCTTATGTTTTGAAGTTTAGATACAAACACTCAAACAACGCATCTATACATACAGTAACTCCATGGTTACACTATTGCAAAACAATGACTTTTTCAATCTATTGTACAAGTATGTACCAGTACGTACATACATGTATGTATGTATGTATATTGGCTGATCTCGTCTGTCCGATCCCTCGAAATCCATCATAACTTGTGGTACCCCCAAATTCTCACAGAAAAAGCCACCGGTCAGAGCCGAGAAAAGGCTCCCGGGCACAAAAATGATGCAGGGAAGCGGCGACGCCACAAGGGATGGAAGAAAACATCGAGAAGAAGCCGCCAAGTCACTGACATTTTTGACATGGCTGGTGAGCTTAATACTACTTGTACATACGTATATGTACTTGTAGCCAGGAAAAAAAATACAAAAAAAA
>CM069897.1:2511369-2534418 GCA_036034705.1 Thielaviopsis punctulata
TTTTTTAATATAAAACAAGGTTTCTAAGGACCCAGCTTACATTGAGATCAACCCGTAGATGGCCTAAGCTTTATCCCTTGGGGCGGGAGTTTTGTCTCTCAACACTTCTCTAATGGCCACTGACAACACAACGAAAACCGACTTTTATAGGAATGCTCCAAAAGGTCTGGTTTTCATCATAAACAATGAATGATTTGCTGGAACCCCATTATACAACAACCGAATTCACAATGCAAATGATATTCCTGAAATGGCGTTAAGTTGTCTTGGTAATCCGTATAGCTATACAAGCAGTTAGATCAAGTCTGAGTGTTCCTACATGTAATTTGCAATAAAATACATGTCTAGTAGTGCGTATGTAACCTACATACAATATTTCCATTGGTCGAAGGAATGCTAAAAGGTCCTCCGGATCGTCATCCGAAGGCGCCAGATGGCAATCAATCTTTGCGTTAGTAGATTCTTCAGGTACTTGTAGACACCAAAAGAAGCAAAGGCCTCAATTTCTGAAGCCTTGTGTATGTATACATATGTACAATAGTTTATTTTTCTTTATTCCTGCCTAGACGGGCGTTAAAAGTTTTTGGCTTCGCGTAGCCTTACCCCTCCATCTCCGTTTCTTTGGCTGACTGAGAGCGCCCGGCGCTGTAAGGGCACATGCATTCCTTTGAAGATGAGTTCCGCTTGTAGCTCATTAAATAAATATGTGGCGGCTTTTCTGATTCACTTGCTTGGCGCTTACTGTGAGCCTGTAGTTCTTGTAGGTCAGTATACATACGTATATATAGAAACTTGGGATGTCAGCCAGGGCACCTTCATGGGTTCCGGCTGTCATAAAGCGGAGGGAATAGAAACCACTTCCTTCGCTCTGTTCCTCCAGGCCCAGAAACTGCGTGAAGCTTGTGTGTACGTAGTAGATTAGGCTACCTATGTAAATACATACATATACATACGTATGTATTCTGCATTCTCCTTGTATGTATGTATGTACAATAGTCAAGCTACAACTACGTCAACGAATTTGCTTTCATGGCAGTCGACAGCTCGTCTCCCAGGGCTCTTTCACGCTCATCAACTTAGCATATAAACCACGTATCATGATACCCTCTTTTCTGCATCAGGTCTAATGTCTCACGGTGTACATACAAACTTTGGTCTATTCAACTCCACATTACCTGGGGCATTTTAACAGAAGTTTGACAGTTTGAATCCTGATGGCCATGTAAATCAAGAGGATGAAAGGAATACCACAAGGCCCTATGAGGGTTGCAGTAATGTCTGCAAATCTTCATATTGTAACGCTTTAATACTGTTGCCCTCTTTTCCATCGCCGACCATCTGCTAGGCTTATATATCTGTTTCATTCTGACTGACCATGACACAAGAGGCCGTCCAGTAATTTAAATATTGCAGAATCTTGCGTTTTTGTCCGACCAACAACGCATGACAAGCTCACGTTGTTTTGTCGTCTGTTGAGGCAGTAAAGCAGGTTTAATACGAAATTAGGCTCAACGGGCCATAGATTGATTCTCAGCAAGCAAAGCAACTAGGTTGTTGAACAAAGACAGGGAAGCCATTGCATCGAAAGGCCCGATAGTTCTGGGAATCTCCAATATATAGTACCTAGTGGTTGACGGACGATCTTTTTGCCAGTTATTAGCTGGTTTCTCCAACGCCTTTGCGCTGCAGTTTGAAGGGCATAATCACGACGTAACCTCGAATTAACCTCGCCTTTTCTAACGATGCATTTTAATTCATGCTTGTTTATCTACGAAATCAACGTTTTGCAAATGTCAAGGTATATCTTTGGTTGCGTGAGGCAAAGTTACAATACCATACTTCTTGTTCATGCACAAATCTCGACGAAAAGCTATCGCTAGCTAGAGATACGAAGTACGGCGTGTGAAACAAGTAGCTCTCGTCGTCTTAGCATTTTGGGTATACAAGTATTGGTATGGTATGTATGTATTTCCGGCTCAAGGGCATTAAAAATTAAAACAACACTACATTTATGTATGTACACTTAACCAGATGGCTGGTAGTTCTTTTAAGTGGATAGAAAGTCCGGTAGAATTCTTCAATCTGCTGGTACGCATAAGCGAGTAATAGGCGAGGCCAGTCGTTCTGCGAACGTACTTGTACATACATACAAGTACAGGCATACATACCTACATACATATATACGTATACATAACAATACATACATGTATATAAAGTTAGGTAATGCTAGTTTCAAGTTGGTACAAGTACATATGTACATACATATGTACATAGTTCTACTTGACAGACCCTCACCTTGGCCTGTATATGGCCAGGATAACAATCTAAAAGCTTTCCATATGCCATGGCATGTACAAACAAACAAAAAGTCAGAAGAGACAATAAAAACGTCTATGGCTCCAGGGGACAAGGCGGAAGCTGTGCCCCAGCCAATGGGAAGGTAAGCCCTCGTTCCCGCTGTGTGTTTGGGGCAATAAAGGATTTGGGAAATCATGATTGTATGTACATAGTATATGGGCTACATCAAAGTATCTCGAAGGCGGGTTCTTTCATTAGGGACCCCGAGAACAACGGCAAGAAAGCAAATATCACGAACAGGCACGGCCTCGCAACTAAGCCGACAACTGTCAAGCCAAGTCAAATTTCTCATCTCACAGACCTTCAGCTGTATGATTTGGAGCTTACAACTCGAACATCCTACCTATAGTGTTTAGCTGACTGCTCGAGCGCCGCTGGCACAACCCAAAGGAAGATAATCATGAGGCACATCGCATCTATCTTCCATCTCATCTCATCACGACCCATTGACTTGGGCGTCCTCACAGTCCAAGCAAGGGTACCCTTGGATACCGTGGCCAAAGCTCTCGAATTAAATCACTGTAGCAAATTCAGAAGAATAAAGAACCCTGCTAATGAAAAAAAAAAAAAAAAGAGACTTGCCGAGGTACGGCAAATTGAGGAGGCCAGACGCGAAAAACAAACCATACATACTGGTACTTGTATACATACGTAACAAAAAGGACAGATAGGCACTGGCTGGGCGACGAATGGGCCCAGGCACATCCATACGTATGTATGTATGTATGTATGTATTCAGGAAGCTGGCATCGGTATCCTGGCTTCACAGGTTTAGAAAATACAATAGGGCCTGTACGGCTGGGAATAGCCCAAAATAAACCCCAGTGTCGATGAGGATAATGTTGCTACAAGATGGCGAACAGAGTAATCTCTTAGTAAGTAAAGACAAAGGAATACATGGAAACCAAATGCTAGTGGCAACGAGCAACAAAAATAGAGATAAATATCATACCAGTACATACATATACGTATACCAGTATGTAAAGCGAGAGGAGATTTCCAGGGATTTGGGGTTGACATAAAACAACAAAGACAACAACTTTCGAAACTAAATAAATTTACAACTGCCAGGAACATTAATGTCGCACTTATCTGGCAAACGGGCTGGCAGAGCTTCAATTTCCATCTCCTGGGTTGACCCAGTCATACGCATAGAGGGTGGGCTCATTGTTTGTTATATTCTGCAAGATTGACGATGTCAACTTATCATTCCTTTTCCAAACTTCGTGGGCCGAGTTTAGTACCTTGACAGGTTCAATATGGACTCAGGTACATATGTATGTGCATAGATTCCTCGTGCTAGGAAATAAATACCGAATCAAGCGTATAAAGTTGTGTGTTCTGCTTTACCTTATGGCGTAAATATTTTGTTTGAAAATTCGGTTGAATAAGAACTCTTCCGTACTGGCATATCTAGGTACGAATATTATTATGATTATTATCATTATATACTCTATATCAGCATGTATGTATAAAGCGGGTTGTCAAGCAACTACAAGTCAGTTGCATTATTATTCTTTTTGCAATATTTAATGGATGTAGCATTCTCAATGTTGAATTATGTATTTTCAACGTTACCTTTGGCATTTGTTCCTAGTCTTTGTTGTCCGTTAAAACGCAAGAAAAATGCCTTGGCTAATCCAAAGTCCCTTTTCTGTCATACTAAAAGTCCATCAAGGTGCAAATCAGTGATCCTTCAATGAAGCCATAGCCATTATTGATGTAGAAAACAGTGCCTGACTTTGACCTCGAATGGTGGATTTTAAAGCCATTATCGCCAAAGATGGTCAAGCCAAGGGCAGCCCTTTACTACGTAGTACCTTGTTGAGGGCATTTTAGGTTTTTGGTTCATTACTTGGTTCGATTTTGGCAGCGGCACGCAGTAAAAGGGGAGAGCAAAGGAGTCGGAACACTAGACTTTTCTTTTCATGCATTTTGCGGCATAGAGAGCCATTCAATTTTGCATTGTAAATTCACGTACATACTGGTATACTACTAATCTTCCTGGTTAGTTTACATTATTCTTTGCTATTACAAAAACACAAACAAGATTTGCTACACAGCCACAATGGCTATCCCAGGGCTAACCTTTTCACAACAAAGGAAGATTCGAATAAATACTGTGTCTGGTCTCTACTGAGTTGTGTCAAGGATTTACAGAAGCTACTATGTAAAGGAACTTACGGCTTTATGTCAGGACAAAGAATATTCCAGGAATGAATGGACTAAGAGAACTTAAGAACTTTGAGAGGCCAAGGGTTTTATAGCTCTTACAGGCAAGCTTTGAAGTCATTGTATACAAAGCAGCTTTAAATCCCTTTCCTCCAAAATTAAAAGCGGCTTAGCTCTCTATCAAAATACCCTGAACAAGCTAGGGCACAAATAGTGTTTGAAAAGCAATATATCAAGTGTTGCATGTACGGGTATGTAATACTAGTATTTACATACGTACATACATAGTATTGTATACGTACTATGTATCCTACTTATACATACATATGTACATAGCACAGCATACTACGCAGTATGTACTCCGTATGCAGGGCCTTTTTAGTATAGGATCCACTTCAGATTTCGTTCCTGCATCGACTATTCCTGTAAAATACTTCTTATAGTAGGGGAAACAGCGACGAAGAGTTAGTTATTGGCTTGTCGGTTCTTGCAACATGCACATACATATGTACATACACAGTTTATGTTTATTGTATGTAATTCCTACCTCGTTATGCTACACAGTTCGTAAGCGGTTGCACCGCATTGTATAGATATACTGGTATGTATGCACTTAGATCAAGTATAAACAGAGTGATTAATGTAGTAGAACGCTGTATTTCTCCTCATATTTCTACATACATACATATGTGAATAGCTGATTTTGACTAGTAACTCTATAGCCTCTTATATATCAACCTTATTCTTCAAGCGAGTCCTGTACGCTAATCTCCTCCAAGTAAAGAAGGTATTTCCTCTGATCTTTAGTTGCAACTTTGGTTCACCTGTCGGCAGGGTTTTATAGCGCTATCTGATGTTTATCAAAATGTAATGCTTGATCTAGCTATGCACATATTCAGTTGCATGTAGCAAGGACTATTACATACTTAGAACAGCGTCGATGTTGGCATGTAGCTGTAGTTATATCAGCGAGCTAAGGCGACAAAATCTAGACATGCGTGATCAAAAAACCTTTATTTTCCTCAATCTAAACGGGACTAATGGCGAAAGAGAATGTCCCGTTACTAATAAGATGAGCTTCAGCGTTTGATTTTGCTCAAGAAGGAATCATGTGATGAGTCTTAAGAAAAGGGGAATTCAATTACATACTGTCTCTAAGCCAACCGAGCGAAATTTATTAGATGCATATGATATACACAGTCAAGGTTGACGATTATCTTTTATCTTGACAGCATGCCTTTTCTCCTAAAAACCCAGGTCCCAGCCAGGGCCATTGTCTCTAATGCAAGCCAAAGTACTGGTTGCCGGTAAATAAATGGTTGGTAAAGTTCTTCAATCTGCGAATCTATCAGGTACATACATGCATACTATAGATAAACATATTGGCGCCTCCAAAATATCACAACAACATACTAATACAGAGTATACATATACCAGCTCTTACTGTTGTTGAAAACGGGTAGAGCCGCCTCCTGAAAACACCCTGCACAGTCTATCCCTATCTAGAATTGCACATGCATACATTCTGTAGATACTTGTATGTACGTGAAGATTTTCCTCCCTGAAATTTGGTAAAGCCCCAAACGCAAACCCATCCGATACCCAGTAGAGATAGAAAGAGGCATGACCCTAGCCTTGTCCACGAACCACCTGTCGGATGTATAGAAGATCATGACGACAGAGGCAAATAAAGGGAGACGGGAGAAAAGAGATATGTGATTTTCAAGGCTATACAAGATGCAGGGTCTCATGATACTTTTGGCCTCGACATTTTGGCATCTTCAGGTTCCCGCAAACAAATGAAGTACAAGTTACAGATTGTGTTATACCTGACTGGCTGGGCGGGGCGTTTCTGTTATCAGTGTTCCTGGTAGAATGTATATGGAAGAAAATACGAATGCCCTCGGACTCGCGCCGAATGGAATCCATACAGAAAATCAACAATGCAAGCATATATGTACATATGTACATACAAGTACTGTACATGCATACATACAAATAACATGTTCTTATAAAAGTTACCCTACCCTGATCAACCCAACGCAGGTACACAGACATATTTGACTAGGGAATCCCGTTAGGTATTCTACTTGAAGCCAGTTGGTGCCAGCTGCCAGAAGCCTATGGAGTTCAAAGGGGGGTTACATTTCAAGGTTTATAGATCGACCGTTTAACGGGTCCTTCAACCTGATAACATGTAAATTGGCGTAAGTGACCAATCATACGGCCTAGAGAAAATCGAAAGATGACATGATCAGACCGCCCTTTCATATCTGATTGTATCAAGAATCAACCTTCTTTCAGGAAATAGGTTCACAAACTTGCGATGTAGCTATGATGTGTACTGATATCGCCTTCAGCAATTTAACTTTGTGTGCTAGCACGAAGATAGATTATCAGGCAATATGTGGGAAAATTTCCAGGAACATTATTGTGAGTGTTTAGAATCGCGAACTGGCATGTTTTAATTGATATACTCTGTAGTTCATCGGCGTGACTTTTCTTCTGCTGATAATTGAGCGCGCCCAAGGAGAACGCACTTCAAAATATTGAGAATTGGAATTCGGATCAGGACAGGACGAAGTGATGTAAATGCGGATGCTCTGAAACTTGGTATTCGAAAAAACGATAAAGTTCTCATAGGGTAAGTGCTAGATCGTGATCGGAAAGAGAATATACGCGAGTTTCGCACCTGAGTTGTGGAGTTGCGGCGTTATATCTTCTCCCAAGTACATACATAGAAGTCGGTGATATGGATGTTCGAAGAGGATACGCCATTTCTACATTGATATTCAATATTCAACTTACCCATACACTGGTATATACATGTATGGTGCATGCCCATATTAAAGATGTTCAGAAGATGCTTCTTTCGTCAAGCATTTGACCCGCCCCCAAATTTACGCAAGCTCAGGTGCAGCAATATGTACATACATACATACTTGTACTAAGCATCGATACAAGCATTATTCCAATGTAATGTGCCTAGATCAACTTGTCATTCTTCCTTGCCAGGCCACGGATTCACGGACTTTTCATGCTTCAGGGTGGTCGATACCTAACCCTTGATGCATTTCGAGTATACATATGTACATACCAGTACAAGTACTCGAGGCAGAGCATGGGCCAGGCCAGGCCAAACCAAGGATTATTCATTATGGTACATACTTGTATACCCCAGCTCAATGGAGAATACAAGTACAGGTACTTGTGCACTACGTATGTACTGTACTATGTAATTATGTACATGTACATACATGCATGCATACATACATACATACAATTCTATTACTCAAAGACGAAAAAAGTACCCTAGTAGACAACCCTTTGTCTCTACCCCGGTCTTTATCCAAACTTATCCACGTTCATAAAATCTTCCACTACCCATCAATATTTCTTCCATTGTTTCCTCAAGTTCTCTCTTTTCTTCTTGTATGTATGTATGTTATGTACATGTACCTTTTTATTTACTTTTCTCACATAGCATGTTCTGCTGGGTTAGTGTACTTGTACTTGTATGAGAACTTTACAGGGGCTTTCTCGCAGCGGAACTCGCAGCCCTGGCTTCCGGCCAAGCCTCAGGAATTCTTCAAATGCTACTTGGGAGCCCTGGCAGGCAACAATGAACAAGAAAAATGATCCTTGATTTTCTTTTGACACCATAAGAATCAGCCCTTGTCCTTGGAGTATCCCAGCCAAAAACCTAACAATGCCTCCTTTATACTTGTATGTATTAGAAGTACCTGTAAGATATGTACTGTACTATGTATGTACTTGTATCATACGTATGCAGGTTTAGCGAAGTGTCCGTGAGTCCATTCGAAAGATAAAAAATTAAAAAAAAAAAAGCCTTGCATCAAGAAACAATGCACGAGTCCAGGTCCATGATGCTGGGTCTGGTTCTGGAAGGTTTTGCCTCGCCTCATTGGTACGTCGGCTTTTGCCTTTTCCCTTACCAACCTTCTTCTTGAGGGGTTCGTCTTCAAGTTCTCATTCCCTTGTTCCAGGGCTTCTTGACTTCAATGAGAACAAGAGTTTTTTTTTTTTCTTCTGTACCATATATGCCCGAAAATGCTACCTATGCTTTGAAAGAAAACGCATTGTTAACCCGCCATTCTTTTCCCATCGCACTCACCGTGCTTCTTTTTTTTTTTTTTTTTTTTTTGGCCTCGCACAAATGATGGAAAACAAGAAGCTCGGATCCTCTAAAATATGCATCCCGATTATTCACGTCCGCGGTCTTTACAACCCGACTTCTGCATATGTACATACGTATGCATACCAACTGTCGTCTGCGCTACTGTATGTCTGTATGCAAGAACAGCGTCTTTGCACACTAGTGGATGAAAATATGCAGGCCAAAAACGAATAATAGGCTCTGCATGCCACTTGCTTTCTTCAGAAAGTGTATGCGATTGACAGATCCACGATGGCTTTATATGATAATGGCGTTTTTCTTTTATGTTATTTTTTTTCTTGACATTTTCCTTCATCGGTTCGGGTGGTTCGTCGCTAAGCATAACCTGAGCCGTCATTTTTTTTGTTCCAATCTGTGTATAACTTATTCCCATTTAGTGCTGCCAAGCCAAACTTGTCGCTTAATGGCTCTTATGCCGCCCTCTTTTATTGTTTGTGCGCTATGTTCAGGGTTTTTGTTTCTAAAGGATTCGTGCATAACCAGTCTTTGTGTATATGTACGGAGTACATACGTATATGTATGTACATAGTGCTTGCACTCCTGTGATCAGAACTTTTTTTTTTTTTTTTTTACGTGATGTAACTCATGAACAACAACCCATGATTCCTCTGCATACGAATAGAATTCGGATATAGTAGCCCTCGAACTGAAAAAAAAGAAATATTTGCCCAGCATGGACTACGCCTTGAAAAACACAACGTCATCATCTCCCATCTGCTCGTGTACCAGTTGACAGCTCTGGACAACATGGATTCAGCCAGACCAGCTCGAAGAGCGTGCTGTTCTGGGTTATGTACATATGCAACATAGGTGCCACCCAGGGGACTTGGTGACCAGCACCGCATTTCACCGTAAATGCAGCATCGTCCGTCCCTAGATCCAGTGGCCTACTCACGGACCAGGTGCAAGCCCAAGGCTTTGTCAAGGCAAAGCCTCAGGCTTCTCCATGAAAAAAAAAAACCGGCTTTGAACGGGGTTACTCTTTCCTGTACTTTGCGTCATTCATCCGAGTCTTTATACGAGTATACGTACATATTCTACGCATGGGTGCACTGGGCAGAAAATGATGCCGAGCGGTAAACTGGCTATTCAACCCAAGAATATTGACTACTTGTATACGTAGATTCCGGACGCTGTACGCCGTAACCCCTGTATCTGACAGCTTTGTCCAACGCAAAAACCCACATTCATCAAAACTGGTCATTGTCATCTGGTACTTTTCTCATAAGGCGAAGTGCTTTTTTTGTCTGATATTTTAACCATCTTCTGACATCCATCGGTTTTGCTGTTTGATTGCAATACCTATTCTCCAGAAGGCTCATCATGGCCGCAACATCTGTGCTGTTGTTGTGCGAGCTTCATACCAGTACTTAATATTGACTGTGGGTTACACTGCAGCCTTTGTCATAACAGGGTTTAACTAGAGATGGACTAGTAAGTAGCTGTACTACCTTGGGACAACTTATTCACCAATTTTCTGACGAGAACTTAGATTTTTCGGTCTATCATCACTTATCTAAACGGGCTATTCGCTAGCCCGATTTTAGCTAGCAGAGCATATACAGGAAGTCATTATGATAGCACCTTGCTTCTCTCTATTCTATATCCATATTCGAATTCACGGCTCTGAACTTAACTGGAGCTTACCATCTACAAGCCGTAGAAAATATTCAAACACGTCAAACCTGTTTGTAAGTAGGTCTTAGAGTATGAGAGCCATTATACAGTTGAGCAGCTGGGGTAAGTTTGGGGCAAAGCTAGAGACTGTGGTGTCCCAGCGAAGTTCCCGAAACACTTCTTATCACTCCAGTTCATCAAAGTATAACTTCGAAATATCTCATACTGGGGCTCAATTGATCTTACTAGCCTAGAATCAATTATTATTTTATCAGGTATATTGTGAAAAGTTGAGCATCGGTATAGCACACTGCCAATCTGTCAAGTACCAGTACACCAAGGCAGGCTAATATGTCTCCAACTAAGCAGCCCGTGATACGTTATGCATGCATATAGTACATAAATATGTGGCTAACTCTGAGACTAGACTTCAATCTCTATAACGCTCGCAGCGTCACACTTTCTAGTCTGCAAGCCAGAAAATACTTGTAAATTCCATACTCTCTGCACAAAGTTTTCGTCTACACTAGCGGTAGTCTCATTCATAGCAACTGATGTGACACTATGTTATCACAAGTAATCATGTACCTACTTGACTTTTTTAGATCCATATTGGATTGCACTAACAAAGTGACGGGGTATCTACTACTAAGTATGTACACACATAGTGCTTGTACGTGCGATACGCATGCTGAGAAGAACGTGGGAGAGACACTCCATAAAATAACACGAGAGTCTTACCAAACTGAAATGTGTCATTTGGAGATGTGAGCAGTTCTTAGTTTCCACGAGTCAATTTCCGTGAAAGAGCTCCTTTATCGGATGGTTTTACAATCCGTGCCCCCAAGTCACTAACGGCTTTTACATAGGTGTTTAGAAGGTACAGGCGGGCAAAGCTGCATCAGATGCAGCGGTCCCTCCGGCATCCCGAAATATGGCTTTTTTTCTTTTGTGAGGTTACGCTTTGTGTATGCATCATTGTGTGTTAGGCAAGTTTTTGTCGCGCTCTTGGCAGATAGTATTCCAACTATTTCCGGCAACTTGTGTAGTGTTATTGCATTTACCCAGCATCGCGTGCTTTATTGGTAAAACAAAGTTTTGATTGCTGCAAACAAAGAGCTTAGTCATGAAACGCGTGGGGTGTAAGTCCGTCTCTTGTTGAACAATTGGTGACATCCACCAGAATTACATACTTGGCATTAAGAGAATAAAATAATGGGCATAACATATTTACAGGCATACGTATGTATATACTACGTCGTTGGACACACGTCACGATTTGGCAGCCACTAACTTGGAACATCAAGCGCAATTGGCCGATCGCACAAGGTCCTGTCTCTGTTGCAATCTCGCACTTGTTTTCTACGCACAGAATAAAATTAATTAAGCCGAGTAGTACTTATACATACATACATATGTACATAGTACTCCGTATGTAAGAGTATGTCCATGATGATAAGTGCGGTCCTAATACCAGCTTATCACAGTGCTTATAGCTAACAATGTACTACTTGCAGACATCAAACGCACTATTGGCTTCTATTTTGCTCGAGCGCTGACGAACTTGTTTTTCCATTGCATTTTCAATACTGAATCAAGAATTAAAAATCACACGTTTCTTCCATGCATCAGGCAGTGGAGATCTTGTCAAGTTTGGATATAAGAATAGATTTTATCCCAAATTGAATTGGCCCCCACTAACCCTAATGATATCACTGGCCATATTGGTCTCGACAATTAATGTGTGGTATGTATACATATGTATACATACATACATACATAGTATGTGCTAAATCCTGCATCCCACGTGGGGGATGAAAAGTGCACAGTTGAATACAGTGGGACAACTATTGTCAGAAGACGACTTCATCAGCATATAATGTTGTAGTACTTATGTTCTTTGACCTTGTTGCATGAACAAAACCTACCTGCTAGTCTTGTTTTCCATCCTATGAAAAGAGAAAAGAAGAAAAAAAGCCTCATCGATCGCCTCGTTTTTGTTTTTCATAGTAAAGGCTACCATAAGATTTTGAAGGTGGCGCAATCGTCCAAGTTTACGACTTCTTGTCAAGCGAAGTTACCAACTACCACCTGGTATTGATTCAATGATAACAAACGAGTTTATACTTGTTATTTCTCAATGGCTCCGGCTATCTCAAAATCTAAAACCACCCACCACTTAACGTACTGTATGTCTTCTTGTTGCAGCACAGGGGACAAAGAACAACGAAACTCTATTATACTATGTACCATACTTAGAAAGGTGCTCTGGCTTCACCGCACCACGTTGGTACGCAGTATACGTATATATGTACATAGAATATGACGAATCGGGGGCGGGAAAATAGCTGTGTGGGGTCTGAACGATATTCACATTGAATGCAGGTCAATGTTTTGATGAAATTGATACTTGTACGTAGTATATATACTTGTATTTGTACGATATGTACACAGTATGTACATACCAGCCGTATATTGCCACCTCAGAATTCAAGAAATGAAATAGTCGTATAGTCAAAACATACTGTTCCGCCAAAGTCCGCTAACCAAACGTGAACAACCTGGCTTAACCCAGTATTGTTACGCTTGATGCGTGATTGGAAACACCAAACTTGAATATGCAAGAATTTCTAAACTGGGGTTTCTTTGGATGTTATCATGCTAAAAGGGCCCCGGCGATCTCCAAGGGGCCGCAGTTGACTACTTGTACATATTTGTACAAGTGCATAGTATGTATGTATCTTGAAGTGGCTTCTTCTAGAGTACCATTTGTATGTGCATAGCAAGATTGGCCAAGATGGGGGTGCCTCAAAGTGCTAAATAGTTGGCTTAGTTGAATGTGACTGTGTGTTGGAACAAAAGCGGCCTGTGACGAAAATGCCTTTGAGCCAAGCAAATCTTTTGAACCACAATAACTACATCACATACATGAGTAGACGTACCGAAGTGCTTTATTACAACCATGTCTACCTAGCACATGCTTAAAGGATAAATAGACACTAAGTTATGAATATGTTGACGGGTTGGCCCATTATGGGAAGTCGGCCGAACAGTCAAACAGTTCCGGCTTCTGAACTTGCATTGCTAATATCCGGTATTACAAAAAGCAACTGCAGCAACAGAAAGAAGTGATTGGGCGGATAAAGGAAGAAATGACTGATGAGAACAAGGCGGCTTTACGAAATGTTGGAAAAGACCAGTTGACTTCCCCGTAAAGAAAGTTTCATGATTTTATGTAATCTGACGCACTTTCAATGTTGCTGTGAAAGCATTAGCACAGTTATCCCAAAGCATTTACACAGTGGCATATAGTGCGTCCCGTTTTACTCATACTTGTTTATGGTATACACATCTACTATGTATATGCTATCTACGCAGATATACTGATTCATGATAACGAATACATACATGCACCAAAGCGGTGAGCTTCAAAGGAATGGAAATGCAGCCTGTAGGTGTATTGGAATCATGTTCTGGTAGTATTGGAGATAAAAATGAAACAAAAACAGATTGGTGACGAACAATGCACACTATGTATGTACATTTATTTACAACTTGCTGCATATACACATACATAAAGATATGCATTTAGCGGTAAGATGGGAGTATGACCCATTTATTTTTGTTCCTTAACCACCTTCCAAATTCGAGACCTGGAACCAAAGAACAAGAAATAGAAGGTCAAATGGAAGCTCGGACAAAGTCTCGAAGCTGATCATAACCCAACTAGAATGCTTACTGAACAATCAGCAATAAGAGCGTTAAAAGCTTGTATGTATACACATGTATACGTATGCACTGGTATGGTATCGAAGCTCAGGAAGAAGCAAGTTGGGGGGTTTTCTCAACCAAGTATGTATGTTGTTCCTACTTGCAAAAAATGGAAAGAAAGAAATCATTAGAGAATGAAACTTTACACCAGGCTTCTCTTGAGATTTTGTCTGTCTTCCTTGATCTCCTTGATGGAAACAATTCTACAAGTATGTATGGTATGTGTGTATGTACTCGGCGTTGGTTTGTGGGGGCCTGGCCTAACAAGTAAGTGGGCTGATAATCATCTTCTAAATCTCCCCCCCCCCCCCCCCCCCCAAAATACGTTGCATTTCCTGTTTCGGCCACCGGAGCCCGGACGCCATCCCGCGAATTGACTAAAACAAAAACAAAATTTGTTACAGTAAGCAGTTAACGACGAAAAGGCATAAACAGCAACATCCCAGTATGTATGTATGTACCATATGTATTTCTTTTTCTTGTTCTTCCGTTCCATTCTACCATAGAATATAAAACGACGGATATCGGAACATCAAGGAAGAAAGTTGGTTAGAAACCTGCTCTTTTGAGATTAGCCCCGATCAAATTCCATGACATCCTCTTTAATGGTGTGTGTGTGTTTGTTTTTTTTCTCATACATAGTAACGAAAATTTTTCGTTTTCTCTGGCCTTCTTTTATGCAGGTACAAACCCCCCTCCCATGCTGAATTTGCTCCAAATCCTTGGGTCGTTTTTATGTTTTAAAACAATAGACCTCGCCTATTTTTATTTTTCTTCCTTTCGTATTAGTGCAGTTTTTGTTGTCGATATGGGATGGTTTGTACCTTTTATTCGTGGGCTCGTTTAATGGCTTTCGATTTTTTATACTTCGACAAAAGTGCGAGATATCCGGCGTATATACATACATACATACGTACATACATATATAACCTGTAAGGAATATCGTAGTAATGCCGATCAATCCGTCTGCAATGCAAGCTAACAACAGATGTCGCATCATGCAAACCCAAGTTAGAGAGAAATGAAGAGGGCTGGGAGAACTCTACTTGAAAGGTTGTAAATTTCCCAAGCAACCCTTTTTGTTAGACTGTTTTGCCTCACGCGGCCCGCCTGGAAATCTTATCCCGATGGAATCGGTCAGGTATCTCCTCTTTTAGTGGAACCACACTGTGAGTTCAGCAGGACATGCGCTAAGCATACATACATATTTTATGTACTTACAATGTACATACTAATACTACATATGGGTGTAAGGGAAATGGGCGCACTTAGGAGCCAACACCACCAACTTCAATCAACTGTAAAGAAACCAAGAAAAATCGGAAAAAGAAAAGAAGAATTTATAATGATTATTCGTTTAATACTTCACTGGTGTACAATTTGGTTTGATGATCTCCTATGGTATGTGAGGTACAGACTCTACATACCATACTTAGTAAAGTCAGTAGGCTGAAGCTCGTCCCAAGTATTTGTGCTGCAGTAGCTAATGCAGCTCTGCTTTGTAAACCTTTTATACTTCATTATACTCCTCTTTTTGATCTCTTCCCAAATATTCCAAGTTGGTGAAATATCATGACTTTGTGGCGGCCACGCAAGTTGGTTTACATCATACTCCTCCATCTCTTTTTACAACATCTTACCCTTATTCCTTGCTCCCGCTGTTCAAGAAGGAAGTGGGTTTGCCACACTTTTGAATAGTATGTAGCTTGTGTCATAAAGATGTGTTGTGGCAGTACCACAAAAGGGCCCTTTTCCCACCCCATAAAGCAAGCCCAGACCCCAATCAACAACTCCGAAGTTCTTGCTTTGCTCTTGAATATAGCCCTCTATCCACTCCTCTCTAGGGGCCTTTGTCACCCAAGTATCCTTTGCCAAAGCATTGATCCAGATGAGACAAATATACTTTGCTCCAGTCAGTATGCTAGTGCTTTCGTGCAAAAGAAACTCAATTCTTCTGGTTGACAGGGTCCACTGCAAGCTCATTCATCGCTTTTCTCCTGTGAAGTCCGTCTTTCTTCAGTTCCGTCTCAAAGTAGATGTATTGTCTGATACCCTCCTTCTCAAGGTCGTCAAGAGTCGCTGCTCTGTGGGGTTTTGCGTATCGAATGAGGCGGCAGCGAACTATAGTAGAAATAATAGGAGCTGCTCCAGCTCTTCGTGAAGTTTGGAAGGGATTGGAGATCCCATTTGCTTTCTTTTTGCGGATTAAGCGGAGGGTAGAGTTGACAGTAGATCTAGAGACACCAACGAGAGAGGCGATACAACTGAAAGTTTTCCTCGCCCTGCAAGCGTCCAGATGAGCTCTCTTTTTCGGAGGATAGTTCATAATGATGTTGGTAAATTCTTGATGTTATTGTAAAAGAAATGAAGCCAAGAAAAATTGTTGAAGATGATGAGTTGAATCATGAAGCCCCGCGTCTTACATTGCGCCCATTTCCCTTACACCCCTTTGTACAAGTACATACATACATACATACTTATACGAGGGATAGTGGGGTAAGCAGGGAAGGCGTTCACTTTGTTGCACAAAGTTGTCTGAAAACGAGTCACCGTGAAAAGAGAAAGACATGGATGCGACTGTATTCTACCATAAAAGTACTTTGTATATACATACATACATACGTATGGTATATGCCACCAAGAAAGCTGGACGAGATCTGCGCAAACGTTATGCAAATGGTGGGGCTGGTGTGGTGCCATCTGTTTCAAGTGTACCATATACAATATGTATGTAGTACATTCATACATGCATACGACAATTTTTATTTATCCTTACACAAGTCATAACAAACATAGTAAACAAACGAGGTGTGAGTGGGGATGTTTTGTTTAGCTTGCACAATGCAGATACATAATTGGCACTAACTTCTGCACTTCCTAGACTTCTATCAAGCGCTTGGATACTTGAAATGTCACACTATCTTATACCATTCCTCAAAGGCGCCAAATCACATGCCAACATTGCAACACTAAGTGTGTATGTACCTGCGTCAGTGGTGCACTTGAAGCGCTCTATCATGACCTACTTGGTAAGGAAGGATGAGGACATGTTACTGTATGATCAAGTACCATACTTCAGCATCCGTTCTAATAGGACCAAGCGGAGATGAGAAATTTGAATTTGCATACGTATGTACGTACTTGTACATGTAAGTTGTGATCAAGGTATTGATTGGGCTTATATTTGTATTTATATACTACCATTTTGCCGCCGAAATATATCATTTATACATATGTACATACAACGTTCCAATATTCTCCAAATGTTTGATGTGGCTGGGTATTCACGGCAAACGACATGTACCAGTATCGCTGTTTCATGACATTTATCACATTCAAAAGTCTTGCGCTGCTCATTGTACATGACTTCAAGTCATTTTTAGATGGGTGTGTATGTTCGTTGTCCATGTAAGATACTACAATGGACACTACGTGTACTTATCTGCAAGTGTGGATGTAGTCCCTACCACCTACTTTTGACTGCCAGCCGCATTTTGGCTTTACACCAAATGGGACAAATAGCGCTGCGCGCCGACGCGGGGAAGGTATATTGAATATTTGGAGGGGTTACATTCGAATACAATGAGCTCTATCCCAAACGAATATTGACGTGACAGATTCCCTTTTAAGCACAATTTGCTTCACTGGTACTTCGTTTGTTCAAAAATCTTGAAACTCCTTTTTCATGTGTATTTATTTTTGCCTAATTCGGTCGACTACCTAACAAGGAAGTATAACGATCACCAAGAAACTCAACAGTGCTGTGCTTTTCCTTTCCTTGCCGAGGGGATCAATTCAATTCCAAATAGGGTTAAAATTCCTCAGCATTACTGGAAATAATATATGTATGTATTGGAACCAATCACATCAAAACAAATGTTGCAACGGAGTGAAGGAGTATTGCAGTTTGTACTTGTACAGAGTATGTTATGTACAGGTATGTAGTAGTGCATAGATACATAGCAGTATCAAGAAACTTGACTGACATTATTGCCGTTTTATAGATGCTGTTGTTCAAAGACTCAGGGCCTATCTCTTAAGCCCTGGCTATCAAATGGGTCGTTTACCAGGGGTCATCTACCCGCTTACACAAACTTAAACCATATCTTCTTTTGTTAGGCATCAAAGTTTCTGCTTCGGACGACATGTATGACAAGGCTAGTTTCCTAAAGCAATAATACATACTATGTACATTTGTACATCAGAGAAACTCTGTACCATCACAGTTGCGGTCAACTTTTTTTTTTTTTTTTTTCCAAATTTTCTTCTTCTCATAGTCTCTCCGAGCTAAGCACGCACTTCACAATATCGCGATTCGTGCACACTAGCATCAATTGGGCGAGCCAAGACAAAATACTGACCTAACAGTATTATAAGATGCATCTGTATAGGTGCTGTTTCGGCGTCTTGTGTGACTAGCTACATCACCTGAAATGAAAACACAACTTCAAAAACAACTTCGTTCACAGATATATTGAATGTTGTCACAACTTGTTTGTGAACAGGCTTTGTCACACACCTCATCAAGTAGATTACTTGATGTTCACGTAAAGCAACAGCTATAGGGATACGTGATAGTGACAGGCCAAAGCCACAGATTTGTATGTATGTATGTATGTAGTAGTTCTAAGTCTTAAATTCATTTTGTATTCAGACAAATGGGAGGTAAAACAGTAACGGCGTCACAAAAAGTCAGCCTTATCACACTTTTGTCGCCTAGAACATCTCTTTTTGGACAATTCTCAAATACAATGTGGCGTCTTGGTGTGTCGAACTGTTGAGCAAAGGCTTTCTTTTTTCAATGACGACAAGAATACTTAGGAAATGCCATTAACGAAGCGTATGAGAACATCTCAAGAATATGTACAACCAAAAATATTACTAGTAGTAGAATTTATCAAGCTAAATGTCAGATATATGTGTAGCGAGTCTTTTGTCCATAACAATAGTGAATAGTGACTATGTATAAAAATGGTGTTCCTGTTTCTCTATGCAATGCATATCTTATATACAGTGAAAACTATGTAGTACATAGTATGAGAAACAACAGATGTCTGGCGAAAATGAACAGATGCACCTGCGTCTTGGCGACTGCTGGCCTTGCATAATACCCGCAACTATGTCCCAACATTAGTTCCTACATGCAAATTACACTTTCTTGCAAAACCTTCCATCAAAGACTGCATCTTTCACGCGCTACCTTACTTGCAATGCACATCATATGTTACTGAGACAAATCTGACACCTGCTTGACAGGACAGATAAAGCCCTGTATCTGTGGCAGCCACCGCCGAACTTTTGTTCTCACTCAAGGACCCGAGACAACGGCTTTACCCTTTCTCCAGGGCCCCTAGGCCCTTGCTATTTTGGCTTCGATTTTTACTTGCATTGTCCGTTCCATTTCGTTTTCATTATAGGCGCACGGCTTTATTATAATTGCCCACCTTAAGATAGCATCATGAGTATAATAAGTCCTATAGGATGTTATGTTGATAAAGACATTAATGTTATTTGCAAGCATGGATAAACAACACCAAAGATCTAGAAACCCACAGACTTCGTCTTAGATGAAACAAGTCCTTAGTATTGTGTAGAGTGAGACTTCAAGTATTGTAAGCTTAATGGAATATACATACATACACGGCAGAATACACAAAAAAGAACGATTTCTTTTCAAAAAAAAAAGTCCATGCCAGCCTTGAACCTTGACTATATCACACAATATCGCTGCTGGTGCTTTATTAATCCCATAACTATAACAGACAAATAAAGCTCACATGCAAAGAACCAGAGAGAACGCGCATTGCCAGCCTCAATAATAGTACTATTAATCGCTCTTACCGTCTATGCCGGAGTTTTGGTCAGACGGGAGTTTGGCTAAGAGACTTTGGTGCGCCGTGCCTCTCTCGGGAAAGGCTGAGCCAGAGAAAAGCCGGCAGATTTTATGTATATATGTACATACATATATACATTCTGTTTCTCTTGATGTGCAGCATACATGCATAACAAGACATGCTGTCTCGTATACTAGGCCCCCGCAGGGCTAAAGAGAGGGGATTCGCAGTATTGGTTGTTCATAAAATGAGCTATAGTTATACATACATACAGTCTGAGATTCGGATTACGTATGTACTTGAGTGTTTTGAGAGATAACTAAGGAAGAAAGTCTTTATTTTCCTGTAAAGGGCTTTGCTTTCATGTGTGTATGTATGTATGTATGTATTTACTGTGTATACAAGCAGCTTGATGGAGATTTGCATTTTCTAGACTATTGGGTCCATCTTTGTTCGCTCCAAAATACGCTTTGTGAGGAGAAAAGTCAGTTACAAACTTACAAATGCAGAAGGTCGAAAACACCCTGAGAATCACGCATGTTTGTTCTCATCGGTAAGTCCTACGCATACCGGTATATAAAGCTGGTTCCCCATATTGGCTGGCCAGAAAGTACTGGTAGACCAGGCTACATACTGAGATTTTGGTAGTTCCTGAAGTGCTTGACAAAACCAATGATAAGCAAACCCCACACAAATGGGCTAAATTAGATCCTCGAAGACGCAGTGTCCGCATGTACGTCTGGACTTGTACGTATGTATACGCATGTACAAATGTGTACTTCGTCCCCACTATCACATATTTTTATATCACGACACAAGCCACTTTGCTTGAAAAACTGCGAGAAAGAAAATACTATCTGGCTTGGGCCTTCCTACCTGAGAAGAATAAGTCAGATTCAAAGCTTAGACAAGTTTGGGGATGTTTTTTTTTGTTCCAATTAAAGAGTCTCGCGGATGACGCCAGAAAACGGTGTGGCTTCTCAATGTACGGAGCCGGGCTCCATTTATAAACCTTTTGTTAAGGTTTGTCTACAACAATCAGAAGTCTGATATGTAGAGCGCGTTAGTATTGGATCAGAGTCAATAACAACAAATAATAGTAAGCTGGTGCCGCTATCCTGATACGTGTGAACGAAGCTGCGGAACATAAAGAAATGAAAAGAAGAAGATGTGCATGGTGATATTTAGAGCAGCCTCGGTGTACAAAGTTGTGCAGAATTATAGTACCTACATATAAAGTAGTACACTACATACGTATGCATGCATACCAGTATATATCAACGTAGGCCATGATCTTGGACCTGTCGGGTGCACTGAGAGTTGAGCGAGATCCAGGCCTGAAAGTGACGAGGCCAGAGCGCCAGGACTACAACCTTCTCGCGTTACCAACGGACGAAAATTTGAAAAGCGCTCGAGCACTTTGACTTGGCCTCGTGGAGTTTTGGTACATCCTCGTGGTAGATAGTAGCGAGCTTTATTTTTATTTTTATTTTTATTTTCCCTTTCTTGTCTTTCCATTAAATAAAGTGTGGTTGGGCATTTGTGGGTAAATGGTGGTTGAAAACGGTAAAAATATATGTATAGCAGATGTAACGGCAAACTACGAGTTGGTAACAACAACAACAATCACCAAACACTCGGACCTAGAAAAAGGAACAAAAACACAGACAACACACTCAAACCTCTTGCAAAAGAGGATCAAGAGAATAAAGCCGGATGCACAAAAACAGGGCATCTGCAATGATATCTGCCTCTTTCGGCACTCTGGTCTCGCCGCTTGGGCAAAGCAGCGGGTGGCATCGTGGGTTCCTGATAGTGGGTGGAGACTTCACTGTGACCTAGCTTGGACTCAAGTGTAGTAATCAACCCGGCACTGGATTGCAGAGGAACAAGTAATGTTACAGTAAGTCACAGCGCCATATCCCAACGCAATTTTTTTTATGTGTTGTCGTTCAAGTCGTCACGCAAAGAACTCCTGTCATGTACCAATATCCATACCTATCAAGATCTGTGGTAAGAGGATGACCACTACCAAGACAAGTTTTAGTCCAAAAGTCATTCAAAGCTCCAAATCCAGCGGGCTTTCAGTTGCACTGGCACTCGGACTTGAAGAGGAAGGATTCTGCTTCACCATGCGGAGGTGAATAGCGGTCCGTGACTAATTTATCCGCCAGCCGTTTGTATCCGCCATATAGGGACTTGTCAGATCGACATGACAGACCAACGAAGTTGCACCTACATTTTGTATCTATGAATCAGCCATCTAGCCTACTGACCTGCCCAGAAAATCTACAACAAGCCGCCCGTTTTCATGCATGTCTCATTCTCTTACCCACTCCTCATCTGCACGTCAGACTTCGCATGATCGTAAACTCTCCCGTAGTTTTTGCCCTTCCTCCACTATGGTGCTTTAAGTGCTAGCAGGAGGGGACGGAGCAGCCAACCAAGCCTTGGAGCAAACAGCACAGTTTGGGCTATTTCACTTATTGTTTTTTTATACATATTGAAGTGCCTAGTGCCATGGATTTTAGCAGCCTGCCCCGTTGCTTATGTTGCTGGCTTTTGAAGCTTCCTTTGTAGGTTTTGACTGGCACTTAGACTTACCCTAGTTAGGTATGCACTTCGCTCACAAGTTGGCCATTTCTTTATCGGCCTTTGTGCGATTTTCCCGGGTTCTTACTTACTTCAATCTCTCGCAGTCGTTCAAAAGGCAGGAAAACAGCATGAAAGGCCCTCCAAGGACTCCCCACAATTCCCTGCTCCGGGCCGGGTGCGCTAGCTTCAGATGTGGCTGTGCAAACGTAACAGCGTTAGCTTAGAATCTTCATCCTTTAGGGTTTAGTTACCCTCTTTTTTCCTTCTTATGTACCATACATATATCTCGGACCCTTCTTGTTTTCTTAGTCTGGATCAGTTGTCTATGATTTCTCTAGGGTTTACGTTTGTGTCGGGTAACGGGACGCTGCCCGATGCCGACCAAGCATTGGGAAGATTCTACGCAAATTCTAGATCGGATATCATGTACACACGGGTTGTATGATTTCTGACACCTTTTTGGCCACTTTTATCCCACCAAAAAAAAAAAGACCAAAGCAAGAC